>JBBPBX010049300.1:13089-25414 GCA_038048925.1 Garcialebias charrua
CATGGTATGGAAAAGTTTGGGAACCCCTGGTCTAGAAACATTCATGTCTACTTCCTGCTCTTTAACATTTAATCCAATTGATCTGTTTGTGTATATTTATTCTTTATAACTGACAATGCCATCCTTTTCCAACAACATTACACTTAAATATTTTTCTCAAGTTTGATGTTTGATCTCTGCGTTCACTTTTGTCAATGGTTGACGAGGATCCACAGTTCATAAAGGGTGTTCATGTCTACGTATGTTTCAGCTGTGCTCTGTAGTCACTCTGACACCGGGCAACATGGCACGTTGAAGACATTTCACTACCACAATGTAAAATACAAATAAAAACAAATTCATAAATACATTTATATAAAAAAGACAATGAAAAGCATGTGTAAAAAATACAAACCGGATTCCAAAAAAGTTGGGACACTAAACAAATTGTCAATAAAAACTGAATGCAATGATGTGGAGATGGCAAAAGTCAATATTTTATTTGTAATAGAACATAGATGACAGATCATAAGTTTAATCTGAGTAAATGTAACATTTTAAAGGAAAAATGCTGTTATTGCTAGTATCACTCAGCCCTCTGTGAATAGCAAACAACCATCAGGGTGCTAACTATCCATCGTTAGGCTGATGGTCCTCCTTGATCATGTGAGCAGCTGGTTTCGGCTGTCATCAGCCAACTGGTTGATCCACTGTGAGAGGGTGCTATTTATAAGACTGAGCTGAATACAGCAACTCAGACTGAGGAAGTCTTTCGGACAAAAGACGAAACGTTTCTACAGTTTTTTTGCTTTGTTTTGTTTTGTTTTTTGAATGTCCAGAGGACCAGACTTAGCTTTTTTAGATTTTTACCTGGATTATTGAGCATGCATCAGGGGAAATTATGTTGATTCAAAATTTCACAGTGTCAACAAATCCCAAAAAAGTTGGGACAAGTAGCAATAAGTGGCTGGAAAAAGGAAATTGAGCATATAACGAACAGCTGGAAGACCAATTAACACTAATTAGGTCAATTGACAACATGATTGGGTATAAAAAGAGCTTCTCAGAGTGTCAGTGTCTCTCAGAAGCCAAGATGGTAAGAGGATCACCAATTCCACCATTGTTGCGCAGAAAGATAGTGCAGCAATACCAGAATGGTGTTACCCAGCGTAAAATAGCAAAGACTTTTAAGTTATCATCATCAACCGTGCATAACATCATCAAAAGATTCAGAGAATCTGGAACAATTGCTGTGCGTAAGGGTCAAGGCCGTAAAACTCTACTGGATGCTCGTGATCTCCGGGCCCTTAAAGGGGACCTAATATGCCAAATTCACTTTTTAATGTTTTTTTTAACTCAGCTTTGGGTATGTACTTCTTAAAAAACAGCCCTAGGACCAAAAAAATGCACCCAGTGGTATATTTACTCTAAGTATATTTATTTTTCAGGGATATTAATGTCTAGATTTCAAATCCTGGCGCTTGTGATGTCACAAGCCGTAGGACAACCCACCCCAACCTGAGTCCAGCCCCTCACCTAGCAACCCCTGGTGAGGCTCCACCCACTTCAGTATAAAAGACGTCACGGTTGTTTTTCCTGAGTTCATCTCAGCACAATGGCTCCTAGAGTTCGATGTTTCGTTGTTGGCTGCATTACACAACATGTGTCGATGCACACTCTTCCAGTCTCAGAGAACGGAGATGCGTGGCTTAATTTTATTTTTAATGGCAATGTTCCGGCGACATTACCGAAGAAAGTTGTAGTTTGCGCAGCTCATTTCACAACAGACTCATTTCTCAACTACCAACGGTACCAGGCCGGATTTGCACAAAAACTTCTGCTTAAGGAAGGTGCTGTTCCATCCATCCATCCATTTTCTTCCGCTTATCCGGGGTCGGGTCGCGGGGGTAGCAGCCTAAGTAGGGAGGCCCAGACTTCCCTCTCCCCAGCCACTTGGAGCAGCTCCTCTGGGGGAATCCCAAGGCGTTCCCAGGCCAGCCGAGAAACATAGTCCCTCCAGCGTATCCTGGGTCTTCCTCTGGGTCTCCTCCCGGTGGGACATGCCCGGAACACCTCACCAGGGAGGCGTCCAGGAGGCATCCTAACCAGATGCCCGAGCCACCTCAACTGGCTCCTCTCGATGTGGAGAAGCAGCGGCTCTACTCCGAGTCCCTCCCGGATGACTGAGCTTCTCACCCTATCTCTAAGGGAGAGTCCAGACACCCTGCGGAGAAAACTCATTTCAGGTGCTGTTCCATCTATTCGTCAAAGTTCTGCAGATGACGCTAGTGTAAGTACAGACTGATGTCTTTTAAAGGGGACCAAATGTAGGATATATAATTTTTTGTGGTTTATCTGTGGGCTATCCAGACCATTTTCAGTCAATTTTATACACAAAATAATGCTTAGATAATAAAATATCCCCTTTCTAATTCTGCCAAATTTCACTTCTGTTCTAAACGAACGGTTTATGAATAATGAGGTCTGAAAGCCACGCCCTACAAAGACCTATTTACATTAACTACGCCCTCTGTAACAGCCAGTATCTCTAATACAGGTAGTCCCCGAATTACGAGCACTCTGATCTGCGAGGTTCCAGACTTACGAGCTGGCGAATTTTTGGAAAAAACGCAAAAAATACTGAGTTTTCATGTGTTTTTTCACCACAGTTAGTTAGCTAAGCATATGAACACACGTTTCCGATCATTTTTATGCACTCATAAGCAGTTTTTTGATGAAAACCGAGTGTTTTTAGTCGCGCTAGCGAAACCGTTCCAATTTACGAGCGAAATTTCGGACTTACGAGAGACATGGCAACCGTTCCAAATTACGAGATTTCCGGTTTACGAGTGCCTCGTTGTAACGGATCTCGCTCGTAAATCGGGGAATACCTGTATGTTGTTATTTTAAAATTAGCTATTTTTTGTTACTCATTTGACTTACTGTTAGTGCTAGTAGCTTAAGATAACTTACCAAAAGCCCTCTGCGCGCGCCGCCATTTGCAGCTCCTTTTTTTAGCATTAGCTCCGAGGCTAATGATAGCTTTTCCTCCTCCGAGCGGGCGGTGTTAGCTCCGCTCGTTGCATGCGGCGCTTTTGGGAGCGTGCTTCAGTCCACACACAAAGTTCACAGAATGTCTCCAGTTAATTTATCCGCATGAGGCAACCTTTGACCGGACCCCCGGACCTCAAAAGTCAGTAGCTCCCAACAACTCCCGCACGCAGATGGTGTCTTCGCCGGCGGTCTGCAAAACAAAAGGCTTAAAAAAAAAAAAAAGGGATGCCGGGACGCGAACCCGTGTCCTTCGGATGACGAGTCCGGTTCACTACCTCTGGGCCAACCGGGCAGTTATGCAAAAAGCAGTCTTTCATCGTATAAGAAATAATCACAACCACCTACATTTAGAACGCTGAAGTTTTGATTAGATTTTGATGAAGTGAAAGGTATTCTTAAAATAAATAAGTTGCTAATCTGAAAATATATCGATCAGTGGTGCTTGATGGTACAGACTGTCGCCCCGCGAGAGAGTGTGTGTGTCACGTGCACAGTTTTCTGCCGGCTGCGCGTTGGGAGCGATATTACACTAAAAATTGAACTAAAACGTAAAAATAACAATTATAAAGTTGTTGAATAAACTTTTGAATAACGAGGCAAGGCTGTTCAAACGCTGTTCAAGGCTGTTCAAACGCAAAGGCTGTTCCCCTCCCTGGGCTGCCACCTTACCGTGGTGGAGGGGTTTGAGTGTCCCAATGATCCTAGGAGCTATGCTGTCGGGGGCTTTATGCCCCTAGTAGGGTCACCCAAGGCAGACAGGTCCTAGGTGAGGGACGAGACAAAGCGCAGCCCACAAGACCCCTTATGATGAGTAATATAAATGGAAACAATGTTCCCTCGCCCGGACGCGGGTCACCGGGGCCCCACTCTGGAGCCAGGCCCGGAGGAGGGGCACGTTGGCGAGCGCCTGGTGGCCGGGCTTTCACCCATGGAGCTCGGCCGGGCACAGCCCGAAGAGGAGACGTGGGTCCCCCTTCCCATAGGCTCACCACCTGTGGGAGGGGCCAAAGGGGTCGGGTGCATTGTGGAATGGGTGGTGGCCGAGGGCGGGGACCCTGGCGGTCTGATCCTCGGCTACAGAAGCTGGCCATTGGGACATGGAATGTCACCTCTCTGGTGGGGAAGGAGCCTGAGCTAGTGTGTGAGGTTGAGAGGTTCCGGCTAGAAATAGTCGGACTCACCTCAACGCATGGCTCTGGCTCTGGAACCAGTTTCCTTGAGAGGGGTTGGACACTCTTCCACTCTGGAGTTGCCCCTGGTGAGAGGCGCCGAGCAGGAGTGGGCATACTTGTTGCCCCCCATCTTGGTGCCTGTACGTTGGGGTTCACCCCGGTGAACGAGAGGGTAGCCTCCCTTCGCTTACGGGTGGGGGGACGGGCTCTGACTGTTGTTTGTGCCTATGCGCCGAACGGCAGCGCAGATTACCCACCCTTTTTGGAGTCCTTGGAGGGGGTATTGGAGGGTGCGCCTCCTGGGGACTCCCTTGTTCTGCTGGGGGACTTCAACGCTCACGTGGGCAATGACAGTGAGACCTGGAGGGGTGTGGTTGGGAGGAACGGCCCCCCTGATCTGAACCCGAGTGGTGTTCTGTTGTTGGACTTCTGTGCTCGTCATGGATTGTCCATAACGAACACCATGTTCAGGCATAAGGGTGTCCATATGTGCTCTTGGCACCAGGACACCCTAGGTCGTAGTTCAATGATCGACTTTGTTGTCGTCTCATCTGATCTGCGGCCGCATGTCCTGGACACTCGGGTGAAGAGAGGGGCGGAGCTGTCAACTGACCACTACCTGGTGGTGAGTTGGCTCCGATGGTGGGGGAGGATGCCGGTCAGACCTGGCAGACCCAAACGTATTGTGAGGGTCTGCTGGGAACGTCTGGCAGAGTCTCCCGTAAGACGGAGCTTTAACTCCCACCTCCGGGAGAGCTTTGAACACGTTCCGAGGGAGGCGGGGGACATTGAGCCCGAGTGGGCCATGTTTCGCGCCTCTATTGTCGAGGCAGCTTATCGGAGTTGTGGCCGCAAGGTTGTTGGTGCCTGTCGTGGTGGCAACCCTCGAACCCGGTGGTGGACACCGGCGGTGAGGGATGCTGTCAAGCTGAAGAAGGAGTCCTATTGGGCCTTTTTGGCCTGTGGGACCCCGGAAGCAGCAGATAGGTACCGGCAGTCCAAGCGGCATGCGGCTCGGGTGGTTGCTGAGGCAAAAACTCGGGCGTGGGAGGAGTTCGGAGAGGCCATGGAGAATGACTTCCGTACGGCTTCGAGGCGATTCTGGTCCACCATCCGGCGTCTCAGGGGGGGAAAGCGGTACGCGACCAACACCATTTATGGTGGGGATGGCGTGCTGTTGACCTCAACTCGGGATGTTGTGAGTCGGTGGGCGGAGTACTTCGAAGACCTCCTCAATCCTACTGGCACGTCTTCCACTGAGGAAGCGGAGCCTGGGGACTTTGGGTCGGGCTCTCCAATCTCTGGTGCTGAGGTCACCGAGGTGGTTAAAAAGCTCCGCGGTGGCAAGGCTCCGGGGGTGGATGAGATTCGTCCTGAGTTCCTTAGGGCTCTGGATGTTGTGGGGTTGTGTTGGCTTACGCGACTCTGCAATATCGCGTGGACATCGGGGGCAGTTCCCTTGGATTGGCAGACTGGGGTGGTGGTTCCCCTATTCAAAAAGGGGGACCGTAGGGTGTGTTCCAACTATAGAGGGATCACACTCTTAAGCCTCCCTGGTAAGGTCTATTCAGGGGTTCTGGAGAGGAGGGTCCGTCGGATAGTCGAACCTCGGATTCAGGAGGAGCAGTGTGGTTTTCGTCCTGGTCGTGGAACACTAGACCAGCTCTACACCCTCAACAGGGTCCTGGAGGGTGCGTGGGAGTTTGCCCAACCAGTTTACATGTGCTTTGTAGACTTGGAAAAGGCATTCGACCGCGTCCCTCGGGGGGTTCTGTGGCGGGTACTCCGGGAGTATGGGGTACCAGGCCCATTGATATGGGCTGTTAGGTCCCTGTACGACCGGTGTCAGAGCTTGGTCCGCATTGCCGGCAGTAAGTCAGGCTCGTTTCCGGTGAGAGTTGGACTCCGCCAAGGTTGCCCTTTGTCACCGATTCTGTTCATAACTTTTATGGACAGAATTTCTAGGCGCAGCCAAGGTGTTGAGAGGATCCGTTTTGGTGGCCTTAGAATCGCTTCTCTGTTTTTTGCAGATGATGTGGTCCTATTGGCTTCATCAGCTCGTGATCTACAGCTTTCGCTGGAGCGGTTTGCAGCTGAATGTGATGCGGCCGGGATGAGGATCAGTTCCTCCAAATCCGAGGCCATGGTCTTGAGCCGGAAAAGGGTAGCGTGCCCTCTCCGGGTCGGGGAGGAGGTCCTTACCCAAGTGGAGGAGTTTAAGTATCTCGGGATCTTGTTCACGAATGAGGGAAAACTGGAGCGTGAGATCGATAGGCGGATAGGTGCAGCGTCCGCAGTGAAGCGGGCGCTGTACCGGTCTGTCGTGGTGAAGAGAGAGCTGAGTCAAAAGGCAAAGCTCTCAATTTACCGATCGATCTACGTTCCCACCCTCATCTATGGTCATGAGCTTTGGGTTATGACCGAAAGAACAAGATCTCGGATACAAGCGGCTGAAATGAGTTTTCTCCGCAGGGTGGCTGGACTCTCCCTTAGAGATAGGGTGAGAAGCTCAGTCATCCGGGAGGGACTCGGAGTAGAGCCGCTGCTTCTCCACATCGAGAGGAGCCAGTTGAGGTGGCTCGGGCATCTGGTTAGGATGCCTCCTGGACGCCTCCCTGGTGAGGTGTTCCGGGCATGTCCCACCGGGAGGAGACCCAGAGGAAGACCCAGGATACGCTGGAGGGACTATGTTTCTCGGCTGGCCTGGGAACGCCTTGGGATTCCCCCAGAGGAGCTGCTCCAAGTGGCTGGGGAGAGGGAAGTCTGGGCCTCCCTACTTAGGCTGCTACCCCCGCGACCCGACCCCGGATAAGCGGAAGAAAATGGATGGATGGATGGATGGCTGTTCAAACGAAGTTTCAAGTTTATAAGATTTAATAAATCTTGCAAGATTTGAGAACAGAATGATACAGGCACGAAGCTGTCTGGCTCTGCTCTGAATTCAGAGGGTAACACAGCAGGGTTAAAAACCTTTGTAAAGGAGGGGCTAGTTTGGGGGGGTTGAAGGAGGAACAGGATGGAACCATAGGTGGAACAAGGAAGTTCTTTCTTATCACAAAGTGGAAACTCCTGATAACAAGTAGAAAATGAACATTTCAGCAAATGGAAAATGGCTCACAGCATTTTCTTACAATGCAACAGTGTTTTTAGACTAACACGAGGAGATCACAAGTTTGGTCAGCAGACAAAATGAAGAACAGGACATTATATGAGGAACAATGGTTGGTTTCACACAGATGGTCACAAGATAAACAGAGTCAGCAGAACTAGGTGGTCACAAGATGCACAGAGTCATTTGGAGTGCATGAACACTGAATATGAGGTAAAAAGTTTAATGCATGAGTTTAATCGTGTTTAATACCTGAGAATGTATGATTCACTTAACAATTCCCTCCTTTTGTTCCGTCAGGAACAACTAAGATAATACAATTCACAACAACAACAACAAAATCAACATTTTTAATGCAAACAAAACCAAAATCAAAAGTAATAATCAATTTCAAGAAAATCACAGTGTTATTAAATCACATGTTATGCCTCCCCAGGCCTAACTGGATGATGTGAACTTGTGCAGGAAAACCCCGGTGGCAACGATGTAGAGGTGCTTGAGGGAAAAAGCTGCACAACACCCTGGCCCCACAGCGGCGACCAAATCTGGTGTCCATATCATCCTTACATTCAGTTGATCTATAAAAGAAGAAAAAAGTATGAGACTCTCAAAATAAAACATCAAATTACATGTGTCTAATAGACTTTCCATGCAACCATCATTAACTAGAGATAGAATTAGCAAGTAGCTGTTTTTGTGCAGGGTAAAGACCTGCAAGTAATGTGGCAAGCAACAGTCATATTCAAAAACAATTGAATACAGAAATCTTTTAGGATTAAAGTACAAAAGAGAATAAATGAACAAATGACATGTAATTTAATCAGGATAAAACATAATTAAGTAAAAGTCAGCAAATAAAAGTCAAATCAACATCAATAAAACAAAAAGAAAACAAACATTAAAGAGACACGTCTCTTTTAATTCAAAAAGTGGTAGCCGTGATATACATGAGCCTCTGGGCGCTGTCTGAAAGCACAAATTTGTACTATGCTTACTACGAAATCTAAAAACTCTAAACGAGACCGGTTCGGCTCGGTTGTAAAGTTTATTACCCGTGATTGTACATCATAATCAATAGTGAAAACGTCGTCTAAGTGGTCCATGTCTATAGTTAAGGTAGTTCGGTCCGCTCGAGCAATAAGTGTGATTTTCATGGTTTACTCTAATGGATATATTTCAAACTCGGTGATACAGTCTTCCAGGGTGCAGGCGTCGACATAAGTAGTCAGATCAGAATCGGGAAGAGGGGAAATGCTTGCATGTTCTGAAACGGGAAACATTTGCATGTATATGTCTGGAGAATTTGCTAACAACGCATAGGTTTCTGACAAGCGTTCTGGGGTCAAAGATTTTGTGATTAGGCGGGTGACTAATGACCGCACACATGGAATGAGACAACAGCCACAAGTAATCAAGATAGCAGCAAAAACGGCAAAAGACATAAGCAAAGATATAACTATTGCTTTCCATCTACCAAACGTGCTATTAAACCAGTCGTCAATGGGATTATGAATACCTGAGTGACTCTGCATCTCATTAGACAAAGTTCTAAGTCCTTCTAATGCTCTAGACACCTTTCCATCAGGGGCAGTATTGTTGGGGATAAAACTACAACACAAGTCGCCAAACATGCTACATACTCCGCCTTTCTCCGCGAGTAACATGTCAAGCGCCATCCTGTTCTGCACAGCCATTAAGGAAGTGGGAGCTAATTGCTCAGCTAGTCCTTCAACAGCATCTCTGGTCAGATTGCTAAGACGCATGACATTATAATGAACGTAATTAATACGGTCAACATTTTTATTAGGTGTGACAGGGAAATATGCTGAGATCACGGGAAGATTTTCAAACCCTGAAGCAATGGGATCAGCCAATTTATGTTCGTCTGGAACGCCTCTAGGGACTCCAATCGCATCGATGTAAGTTGGAGAGTTCACTGTTGGATCAAAGGTCAAACCTCTACGCCGTCTGTTACCTGGATAAGGAAAAACTTGTGCAATTCTGTGTCCTATGAGAGTAAGTGGAGCCTTAAGTCTAACCATAGCACACCGTCCTATTGAGTTTTGAGGGACGTGAGTATACAACCTTTTTCCACCACAATAGTAATACAAGCCTGAACGCGTCAGTCGCCCCACCTCCTGTCGCATACCTTTCGTGGTCACGGCTGTGAATGTTATATTACACCAATCAGCATCTATGCTGCCTAGGTTGATGTCGGGAACGTTAGTTGCGAAATTGAAGCAAACATAATCGTGTCTTTTATCAGCATGAAATGCACCAACCTGTGTGCCATTAGGACCAAGGGGAAAAATTTCTTCTAAGGTTGTGCAATTCCTAGTTTTAATCTTTCTGGTGATAAGTAACATGCAATCGAAACCCCATTCGTCTTCTAAAAACAACGGTGCTGGTTCTGTTAAGGGAGTGGGTCGTGCAGATGCACAGGCTACACATTCAGAGAGTGACGCTTCCTTAGCTGATTCAATTAACCATGTTAACCATACATTAAGATCGGAGTACCCTGTGGTCATAGCAATTACATCATTTGGGGACAATTTGGAATAATCTACGCTGTCAATGCTAAGAAGTGTTTCGTTAGTCTCGAGACTGGAAGATACTTCATATTGTGTGGGTGTCGGTGGAGAATCTGTTATTTGAATTATAAGTTCCCTGAAGGGGTCTGTACCTGATACTTCTGCTTGGAGAATAACATGCAGTTTAGGGTTTGTCGTGTATCTAAGTAGTTTCCGAGTTGCATCTTTTTGGTATCTGTAGCTAGGTGGAGGATACTCCTGCCATCTCGTAATGGATTGTATGGATAATAGGAGATTAGCTGAGCCGCCATTTCCGCCTTTTACTAGTTTAAACCTTTCAGCCCACCAATAAAGTGGTTGGCCTTTCTTTGTTTGTGGACTACCCCAAGTACCTGTGTACAAAAAAACATTTTCCCATGTTGAGCAGGACCTACAAATGGTAGGACCATAAGTACCACAGAGACACATGTAATACTTGGCTTTTCTGATTCTTTCATCTGAGCAGTCAAACAATCTGCAAACAGGTAAAGTTATTGTTGAAGTTGTGCCGTTGACATATGGAACCATGAAGACGGGGTTACCGTTGTAGTCCCTTCGACCAGGACTCTGTTTAAGCTCTCTCTTAGCTGGATTGAGTTGGTTCACATTTTCAGGATGCAGGTACCATGTCATGAGACCTATCAGTGACAGTCCCACAATGACTAGAGTATAGCAAAGCAGCTCTTTCATCCCAGTGAATGTTTTAGGTGAAACAGTTTGTTTTAAAGTTGTGCGTGGGATGCGTGTATCGAGCATTGTCTTATCTTTTCTGTCGTTGTCAGGAGTTCTTCTAAAGCAGTGTCTCCTGAGCGCGTAGATCCCTCGTTGGCACCCAGCCTCTAAAGCTCTGGCGCGTTGCTCCTCTTGGAAGGAGGGAATCCTACCAAACTCGTTCTCCTGCCAGTGGGTCCTCTGTTGGTGACCTGGTACCTCGGAACAGCTTGCAGTGGGCGGCGTGGATCCAGGTGGCTCTCTCAGCGACTTTCACGGCCGTGTGGGTCACGAGCAACACCTGGTAGGGTCCCGTCCACCTGGGCGAGTTCCAGTGTTTCCTCCTGAAAGATTTAACCATAACAAAGTCTCCAGGAGTTATGTTGTGTAGTTTTACCTGAGTTGGGCTGGGTAGCCCTCCCTGGACTTGCTCTCTGATGGATTTAAGATGGTTAGTCAGATTAATGCAATACGTCAGCATGTCGTGATCACAATGTTTTAGATCACTAGTTGAGATTGGTCCCACGCCCATGTTGGGTGGAGCCGCAAAAAGGATTTCAAATGGGCTGAGGTTATGCTTAGCTCGTCTCCGCATGCGCAAATATGTTAGTGCAATCGGCAGACAAGACACCCAGTTAAGTTTTGTTTCTTCACAGATCTTAGACAGTTTGTTTTTTAATGTTCCATTCTCTCTTTCGACCGCCCCTCCACTTTGTGGATGATAGGCGCAGTGTTTGGTCAGATCAAAGTTCAGTGTTCGTGATATGTCGTCAAGGATTTGATTTGCGAAATGGGGGCCATTATCACTTGAGATTTTTTGTGGGATTCCCCACCTGGGAATGACTTCTTGTAACAGAAGTTTAGCTACTGTTTTAGCTGTGGCATGCTTTGTTGGGAAGGCTTCTACCCATTTGGAATACATGTCTACGATGACTAGACAGTATTTTTTGTTTTGAGCTGGTGTTAGTTCAATGAAATCAATCATGATGTGTTGGAATGGTGCTGTGATTGTTTTGTGGGCTCCAGAACCTGTGGGTTTAATGGCTTTAGCAACATTATGTGTGGCACAGATTAAACATGCTTCACAGTGTTGTGCGGCTGTTTGATGAAAGTTGATCGTAAACCAATTTTCATTGATTTGTCTCAACATCCCTCCTTTTGACACGTGGTCCAAACCATGTGTCAATGCTGCAAAGGAAGGGAAAAAATGTCGTGGAAGGCATGGATTACCATTTGGACCTACCCACACATCATTTTGAAAAATGCATCCGTGTTTCTTCCAGTTTGCCTTCTCACTGGCTGGTGCAAACTTTTGCATATCTGAAACAGAGAATGAAACATCATCAGCTTTGTTTAAAGGCAAAGACAAAAGCATGTTAGTTGGGTTAGGCAACATAGAGGCTTGTTTAGCTGCTGCGTCAGCAAGTGAGTTGCCTATGGAGACAGGATCAGTGTTTGATGTGTGTGCTGCACATTTGATGACTGCAATTTTGAGAGGGAGAGTGATTGCAGTAAGAAGTTCGTCCACAAGTTTGTGATGAAGGATTGGTTGGCCATCAGACTTGAGGAAGTTTCTGTGTTTCCACAAAGCTCCAAAGTCATGAACAACTCCAAAAGCATACCTGCTGTCTGTGTAAATGTTAACAGTTTTGCCTTCAGAAAGTGTACATGCACGAGTGAGAGCCACCAGCTCGCAGGCTTGTGCTGAGCATGATGGTAAAGAAGATGAT
>JBBPBX010049301.1:0-18047 GCA_038048925.1 Garcialebias charrua
TGAGGTCAAATATGAGAAGTGAACACAGGTCAAGGCCTGAAACATGGTGTGAGGTCAAATATGAGAAGTGAACACAAGTCAAGGCCTGAAACATGGTGTGAGGTCAAATATGAGAAGTGAACACAAGTCAAGGCCTGAAACATGGTGTGAGGTCAAATATGAGAAGTGAACACAAGTCAAGGCCTGAAACATGGTGTGAGGTCAAATATGAGAAGTTAACACAGGTCAAGGCCTGAAACATGGTGTGAGGTCAAATATGAGAAGTGAACACAAGTCAAGGCCTGAAACATGGTGTGAGGTCAAATATGAGAAGTGAACACAAGTCAAGGCCTGAAACATGGTGTGAGGTCAAATATGAGAAGTTAACACAGGTCAAGGCCTGAAACATGGTGTGAGGTCAAATATGAGAAGTGAACACAGGTCAAGGCCTGAAACATGGTGTGAGGTCAAATATGAGAAGTGAACACAGGTCAAGGCCTGAAACATGGTGTGAGGTCAAATATGAGAAGTGAACACAGGTCAAGGCCTGAAACATGGTGTGAGGTCAAATATGAGAAGTTAACACAGGTCAAGGCCTGAAACATGGTGTGAGGTCAAATATGAGAAGTGAACACAAGTCAAGGCCTGAAACATGGTGTGAGGTCAAATATGAGAAGTGAACACAAGTCAAGGCCTGAAACATGGTGTGAGGTCAAATATGAGAAGTGAACACAGGTCAAGGCCTGAAACATGGTGTGAGGTCAAATATGAGAAGTGAACACAGGTCAAGGCCTGAAACATGGTGTGAGGTCAAATATGAGAAGTGAACACAGGTCAAGGCCTGAAACATGGTGTGAGGTCAAATATGAGAAATGAACACAGGTCAAGGCCTGAAACATGGTGTGAGGTCAAATATGAGAAGTGAACACAGGTCAAGGCCTGAAACATGGTGTGAGGTCAAATATGAGAAGTGAACACAAGTCAAGGCCTGAAACATGGTGTGAGGTCAAATATGAGAAGTGAACACAGGTCAAGGCCTGAAACATGGTGTGAGGTCAAATATGAGAAGTGAACACAGGTCAAGGCCTGAAACATGGTGTGAGGTCAAATATGAGAAGTTAACACAAGTCAAGGCCTGAAACATGGTGTGAGGTCAACTATGAGAAGTTAACACAAGTCAAGGCCTGAAACATGGTGTGAGGTCAACTATGAGAAGTTAACACAAGTCAAGGCCTGAAACATGGTGTGAGGTCAAATATGAGAAGTGAACACAGGTCAAGGCCTGAAACATGGTGTGAGGTCAAATATGAGAAGTGAACACAGGTCAAGGCCTGAAACATGGTGTGAGGTCAAATATGAGAAGTGAACACAGGTCAAGGCCTGAAACATGGTGTGAGGTCAAATATGAGAAGTGAACACAAGTCAAGGCCTGAAACATGGTGTGAGGTCAAATATGAGAAGTGAACACAGGTCAAGGCCTGAAACATGGTGTGAGGTCAAATATGAGAAGTTAACACAGGTCAAGGCCTGAAACATGGTGTGAGGTCAAATATGAGAAGTGAACACAGGTCAAGGCCTGAAACATGGTGTGAGGTCAAATATGAGAAGTGAACACAGGTCAAGGCCTGAAACATGGTGTGAGGTCAAATATGAGAAGTGAACACAGGTCAAGGCCTGAAACATGGTGTGAGGTCAAATATGAGAAGTGAACACAAGTCAAGGCCTGAAACATGGTGTGAGGTCAAATATGAGAAGTGAACACAGGTCAAGGCCTGAAACATGGTGTGAGGTCAAATATGAGAAGTGAACACAGGTCAAGGCCTGAAACATGGTGTGAGGTCAAATATGAGAAGTGAACACAGGTCAAGGCCTGAAACATGGTGTGAGGTCAAATATGAGAAGTGAACACAGGTCAAGGCCTGAAACATGGTGTGAGGTCAAATATGAGAAGTGAACACAAGTCAAGGCCTGAAACATGGTGTGAGGTCAAATATGAGAAGTGAACACAAGTCAAGGCCTGAAACATGGTGTGAGGTCAAATATGAGAAGTGAACACAAGTCAAGGCCTGAAACATGGTG
Organism: Garcialebias charrua; assembly: GCA_038048925.1. Taxonomy (NCBI): domain Eukaryota; kingdom Metazoa; phylum Chordata; class Actinopteri; order Cyprinodontiformes; family Rivulidae; genus Garcialebias; species Garcialebias charrua. The sequence goes on from JBBPBX010049301.1 coordinate 2,059, forward strand.
TGAGGTCAAATATGAGAAGTGAACACAGGTCAAGGCCTGAAACATGGTGTGAGGTCAAATATGAGAAGTGAACACAGGTCAAGGCCTGAAACATGGTGTGAGGTCAAATATGAGAAGTGAACACAAGTCAAGGCCTGAAACATGGTGTGAGGTCAAATATGAGAAGTGAACACAAGTCAAGGCCTGAAACATGGTGTGAGGTCAAATATGAGAAGTGAACACAAGTCAAGGCCTGAAACATGGTGTGAGGTCAAATATGAGAAGTGAACACAGGTCAAGGCCTGAAACATGGTGTGAGGTCAAATATGAGAAGTGAACACAGGTCAAGGCCTGAAACATGGTGTGAGGTCAAATATGAGAAGTGAACACAGGTCAAGGCCTGAAACATGGTGTGAGGTCAAATATGAGAAGTGAACACAGGTCAAGGCCTGAAACATGGTGTGAGGTCAAATATGAGAAATGAACACAGGTCAAGGCCTGAAACATGGTGTGAGGTCAAATATGAGAAGTGAACACAGGTCAAGGCCTGAAACATGGTGTGAGGTCAAATATGAGAAGTGAACACAAGTCAAGGCCTGAAACATGGTGTGAGGTCAAATATGAGAAGTGAACACAGGTCAAGGCCTGAAACATGGTGTGAGGTCAAATATGAGAAGTGAACACAGGTCAAGGCCTGAAACATGGTGTGAGGTCAAATATGAGAAGTGAACACAGGTCAAGGCCTGAAACATGGTGTGAGGTCAAATATGAGAAGTGAACACAGTCAAGGCCTGAAACATGGTGTGAGGTCAAATATGAGAAGTGAACACAAGTCAAGGCCTGAAACATGGTGTGAGGTCAAATATGAGAAGTGAACACAAGTCAAGGCCTGAAACATGGTGTGAGGTCAAATATGAGAAGTGAACACAGTCAAGGCCTGAAACATGGTGTGAGGTCAAATATGAGAAGTGAACACAGGTCAAGGCCTGAAACATGGTGTGAGGTCAAATATGAGAAGTGAACACAAGTCAAGGCCTGAAACATGGTGTGAGGTCAAATATGAGAAGTGAACACAAGTCAAGGCCTGAAACATGGTGTGAGGTCAAATATGAGAAGTGAACACAGGTCAAGGCCTGAAACATGGTGTGAGGTCAAATATGAGAAGTGAACACAGGTCAAGGCCTGAAACATGGTGTGAGGTCAAATATGAGAAGTGAACACAAGTCAAGGCCTGAAACATGGTGTGAGGTCAAATATGAGAAGTTAACACAAGTCAAGGCCTGAAACATGGTGTGAGGTCAAATATGAGAAGTGAACACAGGTCAAGGCCTGAAACATGGTGTGAGGTCAAATATGAGAAGTGAACACAAGTCAAGGCCTGAAACATGGTGTGAGGTCAAATATGAGAAGTTAACACAGGTCAAGGCCTGAAACATGGTGTGAGGTCAAATATGAGAAGTGAACACAGGTCAAGGCCTGAAACATGGTGTGAGGTCAAATATGAGAAGTGAACACAGGTCAAGGCCTGAAACATGGTGTGAGGTCAAATATGAGAAGTGAACACAGGTCAAGGCCTGAAACATGGTGTGAGGTCAAATATGAGAAGTTAACACAGGTCAAGGCCTGAAACATGGTGTGAGGTCAAATATGAGAAATGAACACAGGTCAAGGCCTGAAACATGGTGTGAGGTCAAATATGAGAAGTGAACACAAGTCAAGGCCTGAAACATGGTGTGAGGTCAAATATGAGAAGTGAACACAGGTCAAGGCCTGAAACATGGTGTGAGGTCAAATATGAGAAGTGAACACAAGTCAAGGCCTGAAACATGGTGTGAGGTCAAATATGAGAAGTGAACACAAGTCAAGGCCTGAAACATGGTGTGAGGTCAAATATGAGAAGTGAACACAGGTCAAGGCCTGAAACATGGTGTGAGGTCAAATATGAGAAGTGAACACAGGTCAAGGCCTGAAACATGGTGTGAGGTCAAATATGAGAAGTGAACACAAGGCAAGGCCTGAAACATGGCGTCAGGTCAAATATGAGAAGTAATAATAATAATAATAATAATAATGAATTCAATTTATAACGCACTTTTCATTAATGAAAATCTCAAAGTGCTACACGGTGCAACAGAAATTAAATGTCAATAAAACAAGTAATAAAACAAGTAAAATCAATAACAGTATCAACTAAGATCAAAAGTAGAATCATGAGGAGGTAGAGTATGCTCGGTTGAAAAGAAAGGTCTTCAAGCCGCTCTTAAAGTCAACCACAGACTGTGGGACCCTCAGACAGTCAGGAAGAGAGTTCCACAGGCGGGGGGCAGCCACACTGAAAGCCCGGTCTCCCATGGTCCTTAATTTGGTTCTCGGAATGTGAAGGAGATTACTGTTCTGTGACCGCAGCGACCGGGTGGATGAGTATGGAATAAGAATATCCTTCAGATAATCTGGTGAAGCTCCATGTAAGCATTGATGTGTAATGAGAGCAGTTTTGTACTGAATTCTGTAGGCGACAGGAAGCCAATGAAGGTTTATGAGGTCAAATATGAGAAGTTAACACAGGTCAAGGCCTGAAACATGGTGTGAGGTCAAATATGAGAAGTGAACACAGGTCAAGGCCTGAAACATGGTGTGAGGTCAAATATGAGAAGTGAACACAAGTCAAGGCCTGAAACATGGTGTGAGGTCAAATATGAGAAGTGAACACAAGTCAAGGCCTGAAACATGGTGTGAGGTCAAATATGAGAAGTGAACACAAGGTCAAGGCCTGAAACATGGTGTGAGGTCAAATATGAGAAGTGAACATAGGTCAAGGCCTGAAACATGGTGTGAGGTCAAATATGAGAAGTGAACACAGGTCAAGGCCTGAAACATGGTGTGAGTTGAACACAGGTCAAGGCCTGAAACATGGTGTGAGTTGAACACAGGTCAGGGCCTGAAACATGGTGTGAGGTGAACACAGGTCAAGGCCTGAAACATGGTGTGAGGTCAAATATGAGAAGTGAACACAAGTCAAGGCCTGAAACATGGTGTGAGGTCAAATATGAGAAGTGAACACAGGTCAAGGCCTGAAACATGGTGTGAGGTCAAATATGAGAAGTGAACACAGGTCAAGGCCTGAAACATGGTGTGAGGTCAAATATGAGAAGTGAACACAAGTCAAGGCCTGAAACATGGTGTGAGGTCAAATATGAGAAGTGAACACAGGTCAAGGCCTGAAACATGGTGTGAGGTCAAATATGAGAAGTGAACACAAGTCAAGGCCTGAAACATGGTGTGAGGTCAAATATGAGAAGTGAACACAGGTCAAGGCCTGAAACATGGTGTGAGGTCAAATATGAGAAGTGAACACAGGTCAAGGCCTGAAACATGGTGTGAGGTCAAATATGAGAAGTGAACACAAGTCAAGGCCTGAAACATGGTGTGAGGTCAAATATGAGAAGTGAACACAGGTCAAGGCCTGAAACATGGTGTGAGGTCAAATATGAGAAGTGAACACAAGTCAAGGCCTGAAACATGGTGTGAGGTCAAATATGAGAAGTGAACACAGGTCAAGGCCTGAAACATGGTGTGAGGTCAAATATGAGAAGTGAACACAGGTCAAGGCCTGAAACATGGTGTGAGGTCAAATATGAGAAGTGAACACAGGTCAAGGCCTGAAACATGGTGTGAGGTCAAATATGAGAAGTGAACACAAGTCAAGGCCTGAAACATGGTGTGAGGTCAAATATGAGAAGTGAACACAGGTCAAGGCCTGAAACATGGTGTGAGTTGAACACAGGTCAAGGCCTGAAACATGGTGTGAGGTGAACACAGGTCAAGGCCTGAAACATGGTGTGAGGTCAAATATGAGAAGTGAACACAGGTCAAGGCCTGAAACATGGTGTGAGGTCAAATATGAGAAGTGAACACAGGTCAAGGCCTGAAACATGGTGTGAGGTCAAATATGAGAAGTGAACACAAGTCAAGGCCTGAAACATGGTGTGAGGTCAAATATGAGAAGTGAACACAGGTCAAGGCCTGAAACATGGTGTGAGGTCAAATATGAGAAGTGAACACAGGTCAAGGCCTGAAACATGGTGTGAGGTCAAATATGAGAAGTGAACACAAGTCAAGGCCTGAAACATGGTGTGAGGTCAAATATGAGAAGTGAACACAGGTCAAGGCCTGAAACATGGTGTGAGGTCAAATATGAGAAGTGAACACAAGTCAAGGCCTGAAACATGGTGTGAGGTGAACACAGGTCAAGGCCTGAAACATGGTGTGAGGTCAAATATGAGAAGTGAACACAAGTCAAGGCCTGAAACATAGTGTGAGGTCAAAAATGAGAAGTTAACACAAGTCAAGGCCTGAAACATGGTGTGAGGTCAAAAATGAGAAGTGAACACAAGTCAAGGCCTGAAACATGGGGTGAGGTCAAATATGAGAAGTGAACACAGGTCAAGGCCTGAAACATGGTGTGAGGTCAAATATGAGAAGTGAACACAGGTCAGGGCCTGAAACATGGTGTGAGGTGAACACAGGTCAAGGCCTGAAACATGGTGTGAGGTCAAATATGAGAAGTGAACACAGGTCAAGGCCTGAAACATGGTGTGAGGTCAAATATGAGAAGTGAACACAGGTCAGGCCTGAAACATGGTGTGAGGTGAACACAGGTCAAGGCCTGAAACATGGTGTGAGGTCAAATATGAGAAGTGAACACAGGTCAAGGCCTGAAACATGGTGTGAGGTCAAATATGAGAAGTGAACACAAGTCAAGGCCTGAAACATGGTGTGAGGTCAAATATGAGAAGTGAACACAGGTCAAGGCCTGAAACATGGTGTGAGGTCAAATATGAGAAGTGAACACAGGTCAAGGCCTGAAACATGGTGTGAGGTCAAATATGAGAAGTGAACACAAGTCAAGGCCTGAAACATGGTGTGAGGTCAAATATGAGAAGTGAACACAGGTCAAGGCCTGAAACATGGTGTGAGGTCAAATATGAGAAGTGAACACAGGTCAAGGCCTGAAACATGGTGTGAGGTCAAATATGAGAAGTGAACACAAGTCAAGGCCTGAAACATGGTGTGAGGTCAAATATGAGAAGTGAACACAGGTCAAGGCCTGAAACATGGTGTGAGGTCAAATATGAGAAGTGAACACAGGTCAAGGCCTGAAACATGGTGTGAGGTCAAATATGAGAAGTGAACACAAGTCAAGGCCTGAAACATGGTGTGAGGTCAAATATGAGAAGTGAACACAAGTCAAGGCCTGAAACATGGTGTGAGGTCAAATATGAGAAGTGAACACAAGTCAAGGCCTGAAACATGGTGTGAGGTCAAATATGAGAAGTGAACACAGGTCAAGGCCTGAAACATGGTGTGAGGTCAAATATGAGAAGTGAACACAAGTCAAGGCCTGAAACATGGTGTGAGGTCAAATATGAGAAGTGAACACAAGTCAAGGCCTGAAACATGGTGTGAGGTCAAATATGAGAAGTTAACACAGGTCAAGGCCTGAAACATGGTGTGAGGTCAAATATGAGAAGTGAACACAGGTCAAGGCCTGAAACATGGTGTGAGGTCAAATATGAGAAATGAACACAGGTCAAGGCCTGAAACATGGTGTGAGGTCAAATATGAGAAGTGAACACAGGTCAAGGCCTGAAACATGGTGTGAGGTCAAATATGAGAAGTGAACACAGGTCAAGGCCTGAAACATGGTGTGAGGTCAAATATGAGAAGTGAACACAAGTCAAGGCCTGAAACATGGTGTGAGGTCAAATATGAGAAGTGAACACAAGTCAAGGCCTGAAACATGGTGTGAGGTCAAATATGAGAAGTGAACACAGGTCAAGGCCTGAAACATGGTGTGAGGTCAAATATGAGAAGTGAACACAGGTCAAGGCCTGAAACATGGTGTGAGGTCAAATATGAGAAGTGAACACAGGTCAAGGCCTGAAACATGGTGTGAGGTCAAATATGAGAAGTGAACACAGGTCAAGGCCTGAAACATGGTGTGAGGTCAAATATGAGAAGTGAACACAGGTCAAGGCCTGAAACATGGTGTGAGGTCAAATATGAGAAGTGAACACAAGTCAAGGCCTGAAACATGGTGTGAGGTCAAATATGAGAAGTGAACACAGGTCAAGGCCTGAAACATGGTGTGAGGTCAAATATGAGAAGTGAACACAGGTCAAGGCCTGAAACATGGTGTGAGGTCAAATATAAGAAGTTAACACAAGTCAAGGCCTGAAACATGGTGTGAGGTCAACTATGAGAAGTTAACACAAGTCAAGGCCTGAAACATGGTGTGAGGTCAACTATGAGAAGTTAACACAAGTCAAGGCCTGAAACATGGTGTGAGGTCAACTATGAGAAGTTAACACAAGTCAAGGCCTGAAACATGGTGTGAGGTCAAATATGAGAAGTGAACACAGGTCAAGGCCTGAAACATGGTGTGAGGTCAAATATGAGAAGTGAACACAGGTCAAGGCCTGAAACATGGTGTGAGGTCAAATATGAGAAGTGAACACAAGTCAAGGCCTGAAACATGGTGTGAGGTCAAATATGAGAAGTGAACACAGGTCAAGGCCTGAAACATGGTGTGAGGTCAAATATGAGAAGTGAACACAGGTCAAGGCCTGAAACATGGTGTGAGGTCAAATATGAGAAGTGAACACAGGTCAAGGCCTGAAACATGGTGTGAGGTCAAATATGAGAAATGAACACAGGTCAAGGCCTGAAACATGGTGTGAGGTCAAATATGAGAAGTGAACACAGGTCAAGGCCTGAAACATGGTGTGAGGTCAAATATGAGAAGTGAACACAAGTCAAGGCCTGAAACATGGTGTGAGGTCAAATATGAGAAGTGAACACAGGTCAAGGCCTGAAACATGGTGTGAGGTCAAATATGAGAAGTGAACACAGGTCAAGGCCTGAAACATGGTGTGAGGTCAAATATGAGAAGTGAACACAGGTCAAGGCCTGAAACATGGTGTGAGGTCAAATATGAGAAGTGAACACAGGTCAAGGCCTGAAACATGGTGTGAGGTCAAATATGAGAAGTGAACACAAGTCAAGGCCTGAAACATGGTGTGAGGTCAAATATGAGAAGTGAACACAAGTCAAGGCCTGAAACATGGTGTGAGGTCAAATATGAGAAGTGAACACAAGTCAAGGCCTGAAACATGGTGTGAGGTCAAATATGAGAAGTGAACACAGGTCAAGGCCTGAAACATGGTGTGAGGTCAAATATGAGAAGTTAACACAAGTCAAGGCCTGAAACATGGTGTGAGGTCAAATATGAGAAGTGAACACAGGTCAAGGCCTGAAACATGGTGTGAGGTCAAATATGAGAAGTGAACACAAGTCAAGGCCTGAAACATGGTGTGAGGTCAAATATGAGAAGTGAACACAGGTCAAGGCCTGAAACATGGTGTGAGGTCAAATATGAGAAGTGAACACAGGTCAAGGCCTGAAACATGGTGTGAGGTCAAATATGAGAAATGAACACAGGTCAAGGCCTGAAACATGGTGTGAGGTCAAATATGAGAAGTGAACACAGGTCAAGGCCTGAAACATGGTGTGAGGTCAAATATGAGAAGTGAACACAGGTCAAGGCCTGAAACATGGTGTGAGGTCAAATATGAGAAGTGAACACAGGTCAAGGCCTGAAACATGGTGTGAGGTCAAATATGAGAAGTGAACACAAGTCAAGGCCTGAAACATGGTGTGAGGTCAAATATGAGAAGTGAACACAGGTCAAGGCCTGAAACATGGTGTGAGGTCAAATATGAGAAGTGAACACAGGTCAAGGCCTGAAACATGGTGTGAGGTCAAATATGAGAAGTGAACACAGGTCAAGGCCTGAAACATGGTGTGAGGTCAAATATGAGAAGTTAACACAAGTCAAGGCCTGAAACATGGTGTGAGGTCAAATATGAGAAGTGAACACAGGTCAAGGCCTGAAACATGGTGTGAGGTCAAATATGAGAAGTGAACACAGGTCAAGGCCTGAAACATGGTGTGAGGTCAAATATGAGAAGTGAACACAGGTCAAGGCCTGAAACATGGTGTGAGGTCAAATATGAGAAGTGAACACAAGTCAAGGCCTGAAACATGGTGTGAGGTCAAATATGAGAAGTGAACACAGGTCAAGGCCTGAAACATGGTGTGAGGTCAAATATGAGAAGTGAACACAGGTCAAGGCCTGAAACATGGTGTGAGGTCAAATATGAGAAGTGAACACAGGTCAAGGCCTGAAACATGGTGTGAGGTCAAATATGAGAAGTGAACACAGGTCAAGGCCTGAAACATGGTGTGAGGTCAAATATGAGAAGTGAACACAGGTCAAGGCCTGAAACATGGTGTGAGGTCAAATATGAGAAGTGAACACAAGTCAAGGCCTGAAACATGGTGTGAGGTCAAATATGAGAAGTGAACACAGGTCAAGGCCTGAAACATGGTGTGAGGTCAAATATGAGAAGTGAACACAGGTCAAGGCCTGAAACATGGTGTGAGGTCAAATATGAGAAGTGAACACAGGTCAAGGCCTGAAACATGGTGTGAGGTCAAATATGAGAAGTGAACACAGGTCAAGGCCTGAAACATGGTGTGAGGTCAAATATGAGAAGTGAACACAAGTCAAGGCCTGAAACATGGTGTGAGGTCAAATATGAGAAGTGAACACAGGTCAAGGCCTGAAACATGGTGTGAGGTCAAATATGAGAAGTGAACACAGGTCAAGGCCTGAAACATGGTGTGAGGTCAAATATGAGAAGTGAACACAGGTCAAGGCCTGAAACATGGTGTGAGGTCAAATATGAGAAGTGAACACAGGTCAAGGCCTGAAACATGGTGTGAGGTCAAATATGAGAAGTGAACACAAGTCAAGGCCTGAAACATGGTGTGAGGTCAAATATGAGAAGTGAACACAAGTCAAGGCCTGAAACATGGTGTGAGGTCAAATATGAGAAGTGAACACAGGTCAAGGCCTGAAACATGGTGTGAGGTCAAATATGAGAAGTGAACACAAGTCAAGGCCTGAAACATGGTGTGAGGTCAAATATGAGAAGTTAACACAAGTCAAGGCCTGAAACATGGTGTGAGGTCAAATATGAGAAGTGAACACAGGTCAAGGCCTGAAACATGGTGTGAGGTCAAATATGAGAAGTGAACACAAGTCAAGGCCTGAAACATGGTGTGAGGTCAAATATGAGAAGTGAACACAGGTCAAGGCCTGAAACATGGTGTGAGGTCAAATATGAGAAATGAACACAGGTCAAGGCCTGAAACATGGTGTGAGGTCAAATATGAGAAGTGAACACAAGTCAAGGCCTGAAACATGGTGTGAGGTCAAATATGAGAAGTGAACACAAGTCAAGGCCTGAAACATGGTGTGAGGTCAAATATGAGAAGTTAACACAGGTCAAGGCCTGAAACATGGTGTGAGGTCAAATATGAGAAGTGAACACAGGTCAAGGCCTGAAACATGGTGTGAGGTCAAATATGAGAAGTGAACACAGGTCAAGGCCTGAAACATGGTGTGAGGTGAACACAGGTCAAGGCCTGAAACATGGTGTGAGGTCAAATATGAGAAGTGAACACAGGTCAAGGCCTGAAACATGGTGTGAGGTCAAATATGAGAAGTGAACACAAGTCAAGGCCTGAAACATGGTGTGAGGTCAAATATGAGAAGTGAACACAAGTCAAGGCCTGAAACATGGTGTGAGGTCAAATATGAGAAGTTAACACAGGTCAAGGCCTGAAACATGGTGTGAGGTCAAATATGAGAAGTGAACACAGGTCAAGGCCTGAAACATGGTGTGAGGTCAAATATGAGAAGTGAACACAAGGCAAGGCCTGAAACATGGCGTCAGGTCAAATATGAGAAGTAATAATAATAATAATAATAATAATGAATTCAATTTATAACGCACTTTTCATTAATGAAAATCTCAAAGTGCTACACGGTGCAACAGAAATTAAATGTCAATAAAACAAGTAATAAAACAAGTAAAATCAATAACAGTATCAACTAAAATCAAAAGTAGAATCATGAGGAGGTAGAGTATGCTCGGTTGAAAAGAAAGGTCTTCAAGCCGCTCTTAAAGTCAACCACAGACTGTGGGACCCTCAGACAGTCAGGAAGAGAGTTCCACAGGCGGGGGGCAGCCACACTGAAAGCCCGGTCTCCCATGGTCCTTAATTTGGTTCTCGGAATGTGAAGGAGATTACTGTTCTGTGACCGCAGCGACCGGGTGGATGAGTATGGAATAAGAATATCCTTCAGATAATCTGGTGAAGCTCCATGTAAGCATTGATGTGTAATGAGAGCAGTTTTGTACTGAATTCTGTAGGCGACAGGAAGCCAATGAAGGTTTATGAGGTCAAATATGAGAAGTTAACACAGGTCAAGGCCTGAAACATGGTGTGAGGTCAAATATGAGAAGTGAACACAGGTCAAGGCCTGAAACATGGTGTGAGGTCAAATATGAGAAGTGAACACAAGTCAAGGCCTGAAACATGGTGTGAGGTCAAATATGAGAAGTGAACACAAGTCAAGGCCTGAAACATGGTGTGAGGTCAAATATGAGAAGTGAACACAAGTCAAGGCCTGAAACATGGTGTGAGGTCAAATATGAGAAGTGAACACAAGTCAAGGCCTGAAACATGGTGTGAGGTCAAATATGAGAAGTGAACACAAGTCAAGGCCTGAAACATGGTGTGAGGTCAAATATGAGAAGTGAACACAAGTCAAGGCCTGAAACATGGTGTGAGGTCAAATATGAGAAGTGAACACAGGTCAAGGCCTGAAACATGGTGTGAGGTCAAATATGAGAAGTGAACACAAGTCAAGGCCTGAAACATGGTGTGAGGTCAAATATGAGAAGTGAACACAGGTCAAGGCCTGAAACATGGTGTGAGGTCAAATATGAGAAGTGAACACAAGTCAAGGCCTGAAACATGGTGTGAGGTCAAATATGAGAAGTGAACACAAGTCAAGGCCTGAAACATGGTGTGAGGTCAAATATGAGAAGTGAACACAGGTCAAGGCCTGAAACATGGTGTGAGGTCAAATATGAGAAGTGAACACAAGTCAAGGCCTGAAACATGGTGTGAGGTCAAATATGAGAAGTGAACACAGTCAAGGCCTGAAACATGGTGTGAGGTCAAATATGAGAAGTGAACACAGGTCAAGGCCTGAAACATGGTGTGAGGTCAAATATGAGAAGTGAACACAGGTCAAGGCCTGAAACATGGTGTGAGGTCAAATATGAGAAGTGAACACAAGTCAAGGCCTGAAACATGGTGTGAGGTCAAATATGAGAAGTTAACACAAGTCAAGGCCTGAAACATGGTGTGAGGTCAAATATGAGAAGTGAACACAGGTCAAGGCCTGAAACATGGTGTGAGGTCAAATATGAGAAGTGAACACAAGTCAAGGCCTGAAACATGGTGTGAGGTCAAATATGAGAAGTGAACACAAGTCAAGGCCTGAAACATGGTGTGAGGTCAAATATGAGAAGTGAACACAAGTCAAGGCCTGAAACATGGTGTGAGGTCAAATATGAGAAGTGAACACAGGTCAAGGCCTGAAACATGGTGTGAGGTCAAATATGAGAAGTGAACACAGGTCAAGGCCTGAAACATGGTGTGAGGTCAAATATGAGAAGTGAACACAAGTCAAGGCCTGAAACATGGTGTGAGGTCAAATATGAGAAGTGAACACAAGTCAAGGCCTGAAACATGGTGTGAGGTCAAATATGAGAAGTGAACACAAGTCAAGGCCTGAAACATGGTGTGAGGTCAAATATGAGAAGTGAACACAAGTCAAGGCCTGAAACATGGTGTGAGGTCAAATATGAGAAGTGAACACAAGTCAAGGCCTGAAACATGGTGTGAGGTCAAATATGAGAAGTGAACACAGTCAAGGCCTGAAACATGGTGTGAGGTCAAATATGAGAAGTGAACACAAGTCAAGGCCTGAAACATGGTGTGAGGTCAAATATGAGAAGTGAACACAAGTCAAGGCCTGAAACATGGTGTGAGGTCAAATATGAGAAGTGAACACAAGTCAAGGCCTGAAACATGGTGTGAGGTCAAATATGAGAAGTGAACACAGTCAAGGCCTGAAACATGGTGTGAGGTCAAATATGAGAAGTGAACACAAGTCAAGGCCTGAAACATGGTGTGAGGTCAAATATGAGAAGTGAACACAAGTCAAGGCCTGAAACATGGTGTGAGGTCAAATATGAGAAGTGAACACAAGTCAAGGCCTGAAACATGGTGTGAGGTCAAATATGAGAAGTGAACACAAGTCAAGGCCTGAAACATGGTGTGAGGTCAAATATGAGAAGTGAACACAGGTCAAGGCCTGAAACATGGTGTGAGGTCAAATATGAGAAGTTAACCCCTCGCCTCCCGCCTGATCGCTGCCAAAACCACCAGAGGTTTTCTAACACAGATGTTATCAAAGCTGTGGGTCATGTAACACCAGAGGAGGTTTCAGTGGTCTCCAGAAAACAAAATAAATGGCATCATTACATCACTTCTGTTAGAAACAATCAATACACTGAAGTAATAAAGTAGTTACAGGGAGTCCCCGACTTACGAGCAAGTTCCATTCCTCCGACTATCTCGTAAGACGAAATCTCGTACGTCGTAACACGAAACACGTGTTCTCGTAATTCTGGATTTTCGGTCGTAAGTCGGAAAATTTATGCTAGCGCTACTACGAACACTTGTTTTTCATCACAAATGTTCACACTAGTTCATGAACATGCTCAGAAACTTGTTTCCAAACGGTTAGCTAACACACTTTCATGTAAAAAACACAGAAAAGTGCTGTATTTTTTGTATGTTCTTTACAAATTTACTGTTCGTTAGTGAGCTCGTAAGTCCGGAACCTCGTAAGTAAGAGCGCTCGTAAGTCGGGGACTACCTGTATTAAGGCTGAATGTGTTATTACAGTAATATATTTGTATTAGCAAACTGTACTTGTTCTGGATTCACAAACTTTAGTTATTTTGTGAGTTAAGACGTTGAAGCTTTGGGAATGGTTTTTCTAATGGCCTCATCCTTCGTGAAAGGATGAACTTTTGGGCATATGAGGCTCAGATCGTTGGATGTTGGAGACATTTAAAGATGTTAGAGACATTTAAAGATGTTGGAGACATTTAAAGATGTTGGAGACATTTAAAGATGTTAGAGACATTTAAAGATGTTGGAGACATTTAAAGATGTTGGAGACATTTAAAGATGTTGGAGACATTTAAAGATGTTGGAGACATTTAAAGATGTTGGAGACATTTAAAGATGTTAGAGACATTTAAAGATGTTAGAGACATTTAAAGATGTTGGAGACATTTAAAGATGTTGGAGACATTTAAAGATGTTAGAGACATTTAAAGATGTTGGAGACATTTAAAGATGTTGGAGACATTTAAAGATGTTAGAGACATTTAAAGATGTTAGAGACATTTAAAGATGTTAGAGACATTTAAAGATGTTGGAGACATTTAAAGATGTTGGAGACATTTAAAGATGTTAGAGACATTTAAAGATGTTGGAGACATTTAAAGATGTTAGAGACATTTAAAGATGTTGGAGACATTTAAAGATGTTAGAGACATTTAAAGATGTTAGAGACATTTAAAGATGTTGGAGACATTTAAAGATGTTGGAGACATTTAAAGATGTTAGAGACATTTAAAGACGTTAGAGACATTTAAAGATGTTAGAGACATTTAAAGATGTTGGAGACATTTAAAGATGTTGGAGACATTTAAAGATGTTAGAGACATTTAAAGATGTTGGAGACATTTAAAGATGTTGGAGACATTTAAAGATGTTGGAGACATTTAAAGATGTTGGAGACATTTAAAGATGTTGGAGACATTTAAAGATGTTAGAGACATTTAAAGATGTTAGAGACATTTAAAGATGTTGGAGACATTTAAAGATGTTAGAGACATTTAAAGATGTTAGAGACATTTAAAGATGTTGGAGACATTTAAAGATGTTGGAGACATTTAAAGATGTTAGAGACATTTAAAGATGTTAGAGACATTTAAAGATGTTGGAGACATTTAAAGATGTTGGAGACATTTAAAGATGTTGGAGACATTTAAAGATGTTAGAGACATTTAAAGATGTTGGAGACATTTAAAGATGTTAGAGACATTTAAAGATGTTAGAGACATTTAAAGATGTTGGAGACATTTAAAGATGTTGGAGACATTTAAAGATGTTAGAGACATTTAAAGATGTTGGAGACATTTAAAGATGTTGGAGACATTTAAAGATGTTAGAGACATTTAAAGATGTTGGAGACATTTAAAGCTGTTAGAGACATTTAAAGATGTTGGAGACATTTAAAGACAGACAGGGACAGAGGGACAGGTCGTAACAAAGACAGGAAGAGGATGAAGTCAAGCTGTTACCCGTGCTGAGCAAAGAACTGGGGTGTGGCCATCACATGAAAGATGAAGAGGGAGGAGGAGAGGAGCAGAGTTTGGTGCATGGTCTCTTCCTCTTTCCCACGTTCCCTCGCCGGGACTCTCACACTCTGCTCTGCCAGTCACAGGGAGGAGGACGATGGAGGGGGAGGGGGGGAGTCTGGCTCCTCACCCTGTGAGTGTGTGTTCTCCTTCAGGTGGGCGACCACAGCTACCTGGAAAACATGGAAATGTAGGAATTTAAAAGAACATTAATGTTTTCTTTTCTTCAGACTGAAAAGAATATCCAGCAGAAACTTGGCCCGAACAGAGTTCATTCCTCTGAGGTCAGAGGTCAAACTTTATCTGCTAGAAGGAGACAGACCTGACTGGACTGTCTGAAGACATTAAGCATGGAGCAACAACATCTGCAGCCTTCAAAGCAACAATTCAAAGATCAAAACTTGGTTTCAGGTCAGCCAGGAGCAGAAGGTTTGTGGAAGACTGACCAAGACTATTCTGTCCATCCAGGCTGAGAGGGCTACGGAAGCCCAGAGGTGCACAAAAAAAAAGGCATTTCAATAAGAAAACAAATTCAAATGAAACTAAAAGACTCATTTGTTAGATATATGTATACAATTTTTATTTTATGGGTGCTGTGTTTGCTCCACCTTAAACTGCAGTTTCTTTATGGTGTCCAGTATTTTCCAATATGTAACTGGTCTGAACACAGTACTAAACCACAACAAAACTTTTTTTTTCCCTAAGATTTTTTTAAATACCGGTAATTGTTAATTTCTGAGATTTTGATTTTTTTTTATTAAAATGCAATAATTTTACATGATTATTTTGTGGGGTCTTGGTTGTATTATTTCTTTTTTAAGTGACTGAAATGAATATTTTCTTTAACATGTCTACAATTATTTTGTTTTGTGAACTGAATTCATGTGTTTTGTGAGTCAACATGCTCAAATGGATTTTATTATTTGATGTGCAGCAGCTTTTATCCAGATTCTGTATTTTCTGACAGAAGAAAAAGAGAACTGGTTTTGAACCAGTTGTTTCAACACATGCTTCCATACAACATGTTGGAAGAACTGGTTGTGAAACCATCTTAAAGTTAACTGAACAGAGCAGAAAACAGATGAAGACGTCTCAGTGCGTTCTTTCACACAGACACATGAGATCCTCAGTACAGGGTGAACCTGTTGGCAGGAGTTTAATTTCTCAGAGTGCATTAAAGTCTGCTCGGGTGCGATCAGAGGTCACAGGCCTGCAGAGGCCTCATGATCCTCAGAGGACAGTCTGCTGGACCTGAGCCCAGAGCTCCTTCATAAACCATCACAGCTTCAGACAGTGTTACATTCTCATTTAAGTCTAAAACAACATTCATAATCCAGATGATACTCTGACAGTGCATGTTCATAATCCAGATGACACTCTGACAGTGCATGTGATCCAGAGCACGTGTCTGAAGCAGAACAGAATGTCCATCAGAACACAACCTGACACAGGTTCAGGTGCGTGCAGTTCCTGTCTCAGCCACAAAGTGGCGCTGTTTCACAGCGGCCGGAAAGTCTCTCTCAC
>JBBPBX010049302.1:0-25411 GCA_038048925.1 Garcialebias charrua
AAAGAGCTGCAGGACTACAGGAAGAAGACCATCCCCTCAGCCCTATCAACATCAAGGGTACTAAGGTGGACACCGTGGACTGCTACAAGTACCTGGGGGTCCACCTAAACAATAAACTGGACTGGACAGATAACACCAACACCCTCTACAAGAAAAGACAGAGTCCCCTTTTTCTTCTGAGGAGACTCGGGTCCTTTAACGTCTGCAGGAAATGCTACAGATGTTTTACCACTTGGTGGTCTCCAGCATCTTCTTCTATGCTGTGGCGTGCTGGGGCAGCAGGATGAAGAAAGATGATGCCAACAGACTCGATAAGCTCATCAAGAGAGCTGGTTCTGTTCTGGGAGTGGACCTGCAGTCTCTGACAGAGATGTCTGAGCAGAAGATGCTGAGGAAACTTCTCCAGATCCTGAACAACACGTCACCCCCCCTGCATGAAACACTGGACTCTTACCGCAGCACCTTCAGTCACAGACTGAGACCACCGAGGTGCTCCACAGAACACCACAGGAAGTCCTTCCTCCTTGTGGCTATCAAGCTTTTCTACTCCTTGTCAGGAATTACACAGGACAGAACGAATCCAGTTGTGCAGGCAGGGACTCAGACTCAGAGGTATAAAATGAACACTTTAATAAACATAAATCAAAGAGCTGGCAAGGCAGCAAAACTTACATTTCAAACAGAACCATCAGGACGGGACCAAGACAAGACCAGGCTGTACCTAACGACGACGCGACAATAACTGAGACACAGAACAGGGCTTATATACACACAGACAAGACGAGACGATCACAAACACCTGAGGACAATTAACTAAGACAGAGCAGGAACGGGAAGCTAAACCTAAAACATGAAAGTAACTAGGATGACAGAGACATGACTAAACTGGAAGGGAACTGATAACTAACTGACTACAGGATGACAGAATTGGAGGTAAACTAAGAATGAATAAACTGGAAGGGAAACTAATAAACTAACTGACTAGAAACTGACTAACTGATAACTAACTGACTACAGAATGACAGAACTGGAGGTAAACTAAGAATGAATAAACTGGAAGGGAAACTAATAAACTAACTGACTAGGAACTGACTAACAGAGGGGGACGAAGGGAAACTAATAAACTAACTGACTAGGAACTGACTAACAGAGGGGGACGAAGGGAGCCAATCCTGACAGTACCCCCCTCAAAGACGCCCCCTGGCGTCCCCGAAGAACACCCCCAAAAAACAAGGCGGGCAGAGGGAGGTACCGCAGGGACGACGGGCACGAAAAAACACAAAGACAGGGGACATAACCCTAAGACACAGAACACAAAAACGTCCAGGCGGGCAACGGCCCGTCCACCAGGCAGGTCAGGCGGTCGGCCAGGACGTCGCCCTTCAAGACAGAGCCGGTCAGGCGGTCGGCCGGGATGTCGCCCCCCAGGACAGAGCCGGTCAGGCGGTCGGCCGGGACGTCGCCCCTTAGGACAGAGTCGGTCAGGCGGTCGGCCGGGACGCCGCCCCTCAGGCAGGAGTTGGTCGGGCAGGCGGCCAGTCAAGCGGGCAGCAGGAAGGCAGCCCATCACCAGGAGCCTTCGTCGGTGACGAGGCCTCAGGAAAGTCGAAGATGAGGGTAGGACCCTCCAGGGTCCACCCAAAACAGGAGCACCCTCATGCAGTGCAGTGGCGCCCAGCCACAAGACGTCAACGGACGTAGAGACGGGAATCGAGAAGTCGAAGGGCGTTGAGACGTCCTGTGAACCATCAAGCGTAGAGAGGTCGTGGGAACCCACGATCGTTGAGACGTCGGCAGGCGTAGAGACATCGGGCGTTGACGCGTCCCGAACGACCATTGGCATGGGGACGTCGTCAGGGACGTCCGGCAAAGAGACGGAGACGAGAGTCGAGGAGTCATCGAGCGTCAAGACCTTGAGCCTTGAGATGATGTCGTCGAGCAACGAGGCGTCTGCGGCATTGGGACCCTCTGGAGACGGCGAGGGACCCTCTGGAGACGGCGAGGGACCCTCTGGAGACGGCGAGGGACCCTCTGGAGACGGCGAGGGACCCTCTGGAGACGGCGAGGGACCCTCTGGAGACGGCGAGGGACCCTCTGGAGACGGCGAGAGACCCTCTGGAGACGGCGAGAGACCCGACGGCGAGAGACCCTCTGGAGACGGCAAGAGACCCTCTTGGAAGGAGTCCACCAGGACCCTCTCGGCACCGGACACTGGAGGGGGTCCCTCCTGGGACCCCTCGGGACCCTCCGAAGACGGAGGAGCGCCTGTTGTGCCTGGACCCTCCGTAGAGGCGTCTGTTGCGCTGGGACCCTCCGTAGACGTGGAGGCGTCTGTTGCGCCGGGACCCTCCGTAGACGTGGAGGCGTCTGTTGCGCCGGGACCCTCCGTAGACGTGGAGGCGTCTGTTGCGCCGGGACCCTCCGTAGACGTGGAGGCGTCTGTTGCGCCGGGACCCTCCGTAGACGTGGAGGCGTCTGTTGCGCCGGGACCCTCCGTAGACGTGGAGGCGTCTGTTGCGCCGGGACCCTCCGTAGACGTGGAGGCGTCTGTTGCGCCGGGACCCTCCGTAGACGTGGAGGCGTCTGTTGCGCCGGGACCCTCCGTAGACGTGGAGGCGTCTGTGCAGCAGAAGATGTGAGGGGCGTCCTCCTGGACCCCCTCGGAACAGGATACGTGAGGGGCATCCTCCTGGACCCCCTCGGAACAGGATACGTGAGGGGCATCCTCCTGGACCCCCTCGGAACAGGATACGTGAGGGGCATCCTCCTGGACCCCCTCGGAACAGGATACGTGAGGGGCATCCTCCTGGACCCCCTCGGAACAGGATACGGGAGGGGCATCCTCCTGGACCCCCTCGGAACAGGATACGGGAGGGGCATCCTCCAAGACCCCCTCGGAACAAGATACAGGAGAGGCGTCCGGACCCTCTGAGGATGTGGAGGCGTCCGAACCCTCTGAGGCTGGAAGCAGGGCAGCAGCGTCCCCTGGAGTCGGAGACAGGGCAGCGCCCTCTGGAGCCAGAGACAGCGGGGCAGCGCCCCCTGGAGCCGGAGACGGCGGGGCAGCGCCCCCTGGAGCCGGAGACGGCGGGGCAGCGCCCCCTGGAGCCGGAGACGGCGGGGCAGCGCCCCCTGGAGCCGGAGACGGCGGGGCAGCGCCCCCTGGAGCCGACGGCGGGGCAGCGCCCCCTGGAGCCGGAGACGGCGGGGCAGCGCCCCCTGGAGCCGGAGACGGCGGGGCAGCGCCCCCTGGAGCCGGAGACGGCGGGGCCACTGGCCAGCAGGGAGCGTGGGAGGCGTCCTCCTGGACCCTCCCGAGACTGGAACCGTGGGACGAGTCCTCCTGGACCCTCCCGAGACAGGAACCGTGAGACGAGTCCTCCTGGACCCTCCCGAGACTGGAACCGTGAGACGAGTCCTCCTGGACCCTCCCGAGACAGGAACCGTGAGACGAGTCCTCCTGGACCCTCCCGAGACAGGAACCGTGGGACGAGTCCTCCTGGACCCTCCCGAGACAGGAACCGTGGGACGAGTCCTCCTGGACCCTCCCGAGACAGGAACCGTGGGAGGTGTCCTCCTGGACCCTCCCGAGACATGCCGGAGCTGCAGGCGTTGAACCAGCCGACGAACCGGGCGAGGAGACTGCAGTAGCCGAAGCATCAGGAGCATGAACAAGAGCTGAAGAGTCTGTTAGCCCTCTCTGCCTTCGATCTTTGCCACGGCGGCGACGGCGCAGTCCAGAACCACCTGACTGGGAACCCCTCCTGGACTCAGGACCTTCCACAACACAGGTGAAGTGAGGGGCATCCTCCCGGACCCCCTCGGAACAAGATATGTGAGGTGGTCCCTCCAAGGACCCCTCTGGAGACGTTGGAACTGCAGGTTCTGGAGCTGCAGCAGGTTCTGGAGCTGCAGCAGGTTCTGGAGCTACAGCAGGTTCTGGAGCTACAGCAGGTTCTGGAGCTACAGCAGGTTCTGGAGCTGCAGCAGGTTCTGGAGCTGCAGCAGGTTCTGGAGCTGCAGCAGGTTCTGGAGCTGCAGCAGGTTCTGGAGCTGCAGCAGGTTCTGGAGCTGCAGCAGGTTCTGGAGCTGCAGGCTCATGAAAACAGGTGGCTTCTGCAGGCTGGGTAACAGGGACCGGTTCAGAATGTAAGACAGAGTCGACTGGTGATTGAATTGGTTCAGTGGTGGTTAATTTCAGAGTTGTCCTTATTTTAAACAGAAGCTGCTGATATTCAGGGATCTGGATGAGACCAGGAAAAGACAACAGATATTTTTCTGCAAGAGAAAACAAAACGCTCTGGCAGTCCTGGTTGTCTAAAGCAGAAGAAATTAATTTCTGCAAATTGTGGTTTATGTGGAGGAGGTCACTGTTTTGGAGCTGGGATGCGTGGGTCCCAGTTTCACCGGAATGAGCAGAGACGGCTGGACGTGTGGTGTCGGGTTTCACCCCCAACTGACTCCTGAGAGGTGGGGCCACGTCACCCGCTCCCACAGCAACAAGGGGGCTGTGTCCAGGAAACGTGGTCTTACCGGACCGAGCCGGTACAGCTGTGAGCGACCGTGGAGCGTTTGTTTCCACCCTCACCGGAAACCTGGGAGATGAGGCCATGGAACTCGCTACCCCTGGAGCGCTGGAGTCGTGCCCAAAATGCTCGGACTCGCTGGACCGGGTCTGAACAGCTGACCAGGACGGAGGTGCAGGTGAACGTTTCCGGTTCTTCTTTTTACCGCTTTTACGGCGGCGTGGAGACTGGGGAAAAAGAGGAATACACAAATCGTCCTCGTCCTCTCCGGACGTCCATCCAGAAATGGCGAGAGGAGCTGGAACGTGAGACACACAAGGAAAAGACGTCGAGCGGTTCTCACGAAGCTGAACCCGTCCCTCCTCCTCGAGAACCCGGAGGGGAGAAGCCATATTCTCCACCCCCCGGCTGAAGTCCTCTTGGGCCGGCGTGGGAACGGTCCAGAAACCACCGCAACGAAACACGGCCCCCTCCATCCACTTGGACACGAGAGGTAGGTGTATTTAATTCTAAGGAGAACCCTGCCCGCTGGATTCTAAATATGGTCGCGTCGTACTGTCAGGAATTACACAGGACAGAACGAATCCAGTTGTGCAGGCAGGGACTCAGACTCAGAGGTATAAAATGAACACTTTAATAAACATAAATCAAAGAGCTGGCAAGGCAGCAAAACTTACATTTCAAACAGAACCATCAGGACGGGACCAAGACAAGACCAGGCTGTACCTAACGACGACGCGACAATAACTGAGACACAGAACAGGGCTTATATACACACAGACAAGACGAGACGATCACAAACACCTGAGGACAATTAACTAAGACAGAGCAGGAACGGGAAGCTAAACCTAAAACATGAAAGTAACTAGGATGACAGAGACATGACTAAACTGGAAGGGAACTGATAACTAACTGACTACAGGATGACAGAATTGGAGGTAAACTAAGAATGAATAAACTGGAAGGGAAACTAATAAACTAACTGACTAGAAACTGACTAACTGATAACTAACTGACTACAGAATGACAGAACTGGAGGTAAACTAAGAATGAATAAACTGGAAGGGAAACTAATAAACTAACTGACTAGGAACTGACTAACAGAGGGGGACGAAAGGAAACTAATAAACTGACTAGGAACTGACTAACAGAGGGGGACGAAGGGAGCCAATCCTGACAGTACCCCCCCCTCAAAGACGCCCCCTGGCGTCCCCGAAGAACACCCCCAAAAAACAAGGCGGGCAGAGGGAGGTACCGCAGGGACGACGGGCACGAAAAAACACAAAGACAGGGGACATAACCCTAAGACACAGAACACAAAAACGTCCAGGCGGGCAACGGCCCGTCCACCAGGCAGGTCAGGCGGTCGGCCAGGGCATCGCCCCGCAGGCAGGAGCCGGTCAGGCGGTCGGCCGGGACGTCGCCCTTCAAGACAGAGCCGGTCAGGCGGTCGGCCGGGATGTCGCCCCCCAGGACAGAGCCGGTCAGGCGGTCGGCCGGGACGTCGCCCCTTAGGACAGAGTCGGTCAGGCGGTCGGCCGGGACGCCGCCCCTCAGGCAGGAGTTGGTCGGGCAGGCGGCCAGTCAAGCGGGCAGCAGGAAGGCAGCCCATCACCAGGAGCCTTCGTCGGTGACGAGGCCTCAGGAAAGTCGAAGATGAGGGTAGGACCCTCCAGGGTCCACCCAAAACAGGAGCACCCTCATGCAGTGCAGTGGCGCCCAGCCACAAGACGTCAACGGACGTAGAGACGGGAATCGAGAAGTCGAAGGGCGTTGAGACGTCCTGTGAACCATCAAGCGTAGAGAGGTCGTGGGAACCCACGATCGTTGAGACGTCGGCAGGCGTAGAGACATTGGGCGTTGACGCGTCCCGAACGACCATTGGCATGGGGACGTCGTCGGGGACGTCCGGCAAAGAGACGGAGACGAGAGTCGAGGAGTCATCGAGCGTCAAGACCTTGAGCCTTGAGATGACGTCGTCGAGCAACGAGGCGTCTGCGGCATTGGGACCCTCTGGAGACGAGACCTCATGGGAGGTGACCACCAAGCCTCCCTCGGCACAGGTAACTGACGGGGATCCCTCCTGGGACCCCTCGGCACAGGACACTGGAGGGGGTCCCTCCTGGGACCCCTCGGCACAGGGAACTGGAGGGGGTCTCTCCTGGGACCCCTCGGCACAAGGAACTGGAGGGGGTCTCTCCTGGGACCCCTCGGCACAAGGAACTGGAGGGGGTCTCTCCTGGGACCCCTCGGCACAAGGAACTGGAGGGGGTCTCTCCTGGGACCCCTCGGCACAAGGAACTGGAGGGGGTCTCTCCTGGGACCCCTCGGCACAAGGAACTGGAGGGGGTCTCTCCTGGGACCCCTCGGCACAAGGAACTGGAGGGGGTCTCTCCTGGGACCCCTCGGCACAAGGAACTGGAGGGGGTCTCTCCTGGGACCCCTCGGCACAAGGAACTGGAGGGGGTCTCTCCTGGGACCCCTCGGCACAAGGAACTGGAGGGGGTCCCTCCTGGGACCCCTCGGCACAAGGAACTGGAGGGGGTCTCTCCTGGGACCCCTCGGCACAAGGAACTGGAGGGGGTCTCTCCTGGGACCCCTCGGCACAAGGAACTGGAGGGGGTCTCTCCTGGGACCCCTCGGCACAAGGAACTGGAGGGGGTCCCTCCTGGGACCCCTCGGCACAAGGAACTGGAGGGGGTCCCTCCTGGGACCCCTCGGGACCCTCCGAAGACGTGGACCCCTCGGGACCCTCCGAAGACGTGGACCCCTCGGGACCCTCCGAAGACGTGGACCCCTCGGGACCCTCCGAAGACGTGGACCCCTCGGGACCCTCCGAAGACGTGGACCCCTCGGGACCCTCCGAAGATGTAGAGGCGTCGCAGGCGCCGGGACCCTCCGGAGACGTAGAGGCGTCGCAGGCGTCGGGACCCTCCGGAGACGTAGAGGCGTCGCAGGCGTCGGGACCCTCCGTAGACGTGGAGGCGTCGCAGGCGTCGGGACCCTCCGTAGACGTGGAGGCGTCTGTTGCGCCGGGACCCTCCGTAGACGTGGAGGCGTCCGTTGCGCCGGGACCCCCCGTAGACGGCTGTAAGACCACTGGGCAGCAGATGATGTGAGGGGCATCCTCCAGGACCCCCTCGGAACAGGATACAGGAGGGGCGTCCTCCAGGACCCCCTCGGAACAGGATACAGGAGGAGCGTCCTCCAGGACCCCCTCGGAACAGGATACAGGAGGCGTCTGAACCCTCTGAGGCTGGAAGCAGGGCAGCAGCGTCCCCTGGAGTCGGAGACAGGGCAGCGCCCTCTGGAGCCGGAGACGGCGGGGCAGCGCCCCCTGGAGCCGGAGACGGCGGGGCAGCGCCCCCTGGAGCCGGAGACGGCGGGGCAGCGCCCCCTGGAGCCGGAGACGGCGGGGCAGCGCCCCCTGGAGCCGGAGACGGCGGGGCAGCGCCCCCTGGAGCCGGAGACGGCGGGGCAGCGCCCCCTGGAGCCGGAGACGGCGGGGCAGCGCCCCCTGGAGCCGGAGACGGCGGGGCAGCGCCCCCTGGAGCCGGAGACGGCGGGGCAGCGCCCCCTGGAGCCGGAGACGGCGGGGCCACTGGCCAGCAGGGAGCGTGGGAGGTGTCCTCCTGGACCCTCCCGAGACTGGAACCGTGGGACGAGTCCTCCTGGACCCTCCCGAGACAGGAACCGTGGGACGAGTCCTCCTGGACCCTCCCGAGACAGGAACCGTGGGACGAGTCCTCCTGGACCCTCCCGAGACAGGAACCGTGGGACGAGTCCTCCTGGACCCTCCCGAGACAGGAACCGTGGGAGGTGTCCTCCTGGACCCTCCCGAGACAGGAACCGTGGGAGGTGTCCTCCTGGACCCTCCCGAGACAGGAACCGTGGGAGGTGTCCTCCTGGACCCTCCCGAGACAGGAACCGTGGGAGGTGTCCTCCTGGACCCTCCCGAGACAGGAACCGTGGGGGGTGTCCTCCTGGACCCTCCCGAGACATGCTGGAGCTGCAGGCGTTGAATCAGCCGACGAACCGGGCGAGGAGACTGCAGTAGCCGAAGCATCAGGAGCATGAACAAGAGCTGAAGAGTCTGTTAGCCCTCTCTGCCTTCGATCTTTGCCACGGCGGCGACGGCGCAGTCCAGAACCACCTGACTGGGAACCCCTCCTGGACTCAGGACCTTCCACAACACAGGTGAAGTGAGGGGCATCCTCCCGGACCCCCTCGGAACAAGATATGTGAGGTGGTCCCTCCAAGGACCCCTCTGGAGACGTTGGAACTGCAGGTTCTGGAGCTGCAGCAGGTTCTGGAGCTGCAGCAGGTTCTGGAGCTGCAGCAGGTTCTGGAGCTGCAGCAGGTTCTGGAGCTACAGCAGGTTCTGGAGCTACAGCAGGTTCTGGAGCTGCAGCAGGTTCTGGAGCTGCAGCAGGTTCTGGAGCTGCAGCAGGTTCTGGAGCTGCAGCAGGTTCTGGAGCTGCAGCAGGTTCTGGAGCTGAAGAGTCTGGAGTGGCTGGCTCATGAAAACAGGTGGCTTCTGCAGGCTGGGTAACAGGGACCGGTTCAGAATGTAAGACAGAGTTGTCGGATACTGGTGATTGAATTGGTTCAGTGGTGGTTAATTTCAGAGTTGTCCTTATTTTAAACAGAAGCTGCTGATATTCAGGGATCTGGATGAGACCAGGAAAAGACAACAGATATTTTTCTGCAAGAGAAAACAAAACGCTCTGGCAGTCCTGGTTGTCTAAAGCAGAAGAAATTAATTTCTGCAAATTTTGGTTTATGTGGAGGAGGTCACTGTTTTGGAGCTGGGATGCGTGGGTCCCAGTTTCACCGGAATGAGCAGAGACGGCTGGATGTGTGGTGTCGGGTTTCACCCCCACCTGACTCCTGAGAGGTGGGGCCACGTCACCCGCTCCCACAGCAACAAGGGGGCTGTGTCCAGGAAACGTGGTCTTACCGGACCGGGTCTGATCAGCTGACCAAGACGGAGATGCAGGTGAACGCTTCCGGTTCTTCTTTTTACCGCTTTTACGGCGGCGTGGAGACTGGGGAAAAAGAGGAATACACAAATCGTCCTCGTCCTCTCCGGACGTCCATCCGGAAATGGCGAGAGGAACTGGAACGTGAGACAAACAGGAAGAAGACGTCGAGCGGTTCTCACGGGGCTGAACCCGTCCCTCCTCCTCGAGAACCCGGAGGGGAGAAGCCATATTCTCCACCCCCCGGCTGAAGTCCTCTTGGGCCGGCGTGGGAACGGTCCAGAAACCACCGCAACGAAACACGGCCCCCTCCATCCACTTGGACACGAGAGGTAGGTGTATTTAATTCTAAGGAGAACCCTGCCCGCTGGATTCTAAATATGGTCGCGTCGTACTGTCAGGAATTACACAGGACAGAACGAATCCAGTTGTGCAGGCAGGGACTCAGACTCAGAGGTATAAAATGAACACTTTAATAAACATAAATCAAAGAGCTGGCAAGGCAGCAAAACTTACATTTCAAACAGAACCATCAGGACGGGACCAAGACAAGACCAGGCTGTACCTAACGACGACGCGACAATAACTGAGACACAGAACAGGGCTTATATACACACAGACAAGACGAGACGATCACAAACACCTGAGGACAATTAACTAAGACAGAGCAGGAACGGGAAGCTAAACCTAAAACATGAAAGTAACTAGGATGACAGAGACATGACTAAACTGGAAGGGAACTGATAACTAACTGACTACAGGATGACAGAATTGGAGGTAAACTAAGAATGAATAAACTGGAAGGGAAACTAATAAACTAACTGACTAGAAACTGACTAACTGATAACTAACTGACTACAGAATGACAGAACTGGAGGTAAACTAAGAATGAATAAACTGGAAGGGAAACTAATAAACTAACTGACTAGGAACTGACTAACAGAGGGGGACGAAGGGAAACTAATAAACTAACTGACTAGGAACTGACTAACAGAGGGGGACGAAAGGAGCCAATCCTGACAGTCATTGCTGGTATCACTCAGCCCTCTGTGAATAGCAAACAACCATCAGGGTGCTAACGATCCATTGTTAGGCTGATGGTCCTCCTTGATCATGTGAGCAGCTGGTTTCGGCTGTCATCAGCCAACTGGTTGATCCACTGTGAGAGGGTGTTAAGACTGAGCTGAATACCAGACTTAGCTTTTTTAGATTTTTGTACCTGGATTATTGAGCATGCATCAGGGTAAAATTAAACATGTTTAAAAATTGATTTTGGAGCATTTAGAATTGATTCTGAATCGCCAGGACTAAGAATCCAGAGTCTTTGAAAAATCTATTTTTTCCTACACCCCCTACTGGCAAACTTCCTTTTGATCTTTAAAAAAATAACATTAATACAAAGAATTGTATTTTATGTTATTGTGACATGTTTTACACATTAATAATGTTGATTGTTTTGTTACAGCCCACCCCAAAAAACAAGGGTCACAACTAGTCAAGTCAAGTCAATTTTATTTATATAGCACAGTTAAAAGGGTCCCCGGTTCAAATCCCGGTCTGGGGGCCTTTCTGGGTGGAGTTTGCATGTTCTCTCCGTGCATGCGTGGGTTTTCTCCGGGTGCTCCGGTTTCCTCCCACAGTCCAAAGACATGCATGTTAGGCTGATTGGTAACTCTAAAATTGACCCTGGGTGTGAGTGAGACAGGTCCCTCTTGTAAATGAGTCCCCGTGGCTCAACGAGGCTAGCCTGTATAAATAAAGCTTGAATGAAAAAAAAACAGATAAACTGTTATCAAGGTGCTTCACACACACAACATAAAAGAGGTTTAAAAATTTAATGAACAGTATCACACACCAATGGTAAAAATTATGATATTAACAGCAGTAAAAGTATAATAAAAATGGTGTTAAAGGTACAGGACAGGAATGCACTTTATAAAGTTGATGACACTGGAAAAGTTTGTATAATAGCTGAAGATGTTGAGTAAACTCAGGAGATGCTTATGTTGCATCTAGGTTAGACAGGGGGAAAACAAAATAAAATAAGGCTTTACACACACCAAGCTCCTGCACAGACTTATTTTAGATGTCACACAAGGTGTTGGTGCTGGACATGATCATCAGGGCAGAAAGGCCTTATCTTTGTTGTAAGTCTTTTTTATTAAGCTTTTGTGGGCTGGTCGGTTTCCATCCATCCATCCATCTATCCATCCATCCATCCATCCATCCATCCATCCAAATAATGTATTTTAAAGAAATGTAACAATATAGGAGTTATTAGTCAGTTTACTGACTTACCTATAGTTTAGACGTGCAGGTATGAGCAGATTTTATCTGCACAAACTGCCACCAAGTTCACGGGGTCTCAACTTTTTCAGAATAAATCAACAAATCTAACGATGTGATTAGCCAGTAATGTAATTTCACGCTTAGACTTCAATTTATGTTGGTCTACCAAAAGAATAGACCTTTTATTGAAACTATCACAAAAATTACATAAACATTTGTATCGATATTAGCTCTGATTTAATAACTACGTTGACAAGAATTCAAATTAAAACAAACAGACAATTAAAACTTAACTGTTGGCACAAAACTTGACAGATTAAATACTTATGAAAAATAAGAAATAGGAGGAAGGAGATGAATGGAAGCTAAGTTAACGGAAGTTAATTATTTTGAAAACAACCAGGGTGGCAAGCTTTCCCATACGGATCTCAGCTGGGCTTCCCACACGTTCAGGACACAATCAACGCCTCGTTACCTGTTGACGATACGTCTTGGAGATAAGAGTTGAGGTTTGTGGACACTAACGGACTGTGTTGTCCAGTTCACGCCCAGATGACCTCCGCGCGTGTGAGCTGATTCAGACGAGTGAGAAGAACCGCTTCTCCCGGCAGGAACAGACTCCAATCGCACTGGTTGAACTTTCAAAATAAAACTTTAGAAAACAAATTCTTCCAGAACAGTGACAGGATCACAGTAAGGCTTTGCTATGATCCTAGCGGAGACGTGGGTCGTTGACATATGACCGGGCCGACTCCAGCTTTCCCAGGGAAGAGAAACAGTTGCAAGTAGTTCTCCTCCAAAAACTAACTTCCAAATAGGAAGTGCCCATTATATGGGGGAGGTGGGGTCTCCCCACCTTCTTAATAACTATTGGCTGGTTTTAACAAAATAAGAGATGGATTTTCATCTCATAGGCAGAAAGTCTCTTGACGGAGACAGGAAAACTGTTTACCGAATCGGCCAGATGGCCTGTCCTGTTGCGTCTAGCTTGAAGACAAAACAAGAGAAGGCAGAGAACAGCTCTTACCCTGACTTCTGCCTTAGAGACAGAGCCTGCTTGCTTTTGCAGAAATAAAACCAGCAGAATGTCGCAGTCATGCAAGTAACAGATCATCATTAAAAATGACAAAAATATACTGTAGATCAAATCTGAATTAACACACATTAAAGAGAAAGTTCAATCTGATTAATTAGTGTCCATTAATTCATAATAATTGTTAAAATATATAAGTGTCCATCTGTCTCCTCGAGAGCTTCAAGAAGGTGTAACACTTAGAGTTTCAGAGAGATGTGGAGAGGTGTACTTGAAGGTCAAGACAGAGGCCTATATCACTACAGTCCCCCTTTTTGGAAGTCATCGCCTGTCCTTGGGGATGAGTTCCAACACGAAACGATACCACCGAATGTCTCTGACCTCTATGTAATCCAGCAAGTGGAAAAAAAAAAATCAAAAAGTTCAAAATTATACTCCCATAATGTTTTTGGAAATTCCATACTGTTCGTAGGTAATCCCTTTGCGGCAAGCTTTTAATCCTTTGGAAACATAGTCTGTTAACCCATGGAAAACTGAGTCTGTGATCCCTTGGAAACAAAGTCTTATAATCCACAACGGTAAATCCACAACGATGGGGGTTATTGATTTCATCAGCAAGAATGGTTTTTAATCAGCATGTAGAGGGGATCCCTCGATTGAAGCAGAGGAGGCGGGCCTTGGATGAAGGTTGAAGACCAACGTTGGATCAGCAGGTCCCCACATCGAAGGTTGCAGGCTGGATGGCTTCCAGTCGGTGCCACCCTGGTTCAATGTGTCATGCAATTATGTGGTTTTAGGTGGGCTTATGATTGGGATTCTACATTAAGCCTTACCTATATGCACCTGGTATGTAAGCTATCATGGATTAGATCAGCTAAAATTACCAATTAAGGGGTGGATCAATGCTGTAAAAATCAGATATAGGGATCTATACCTATAGAAATGGGGAGGGCTTCTGTAACGAAGGCCTCTTCATTCAAACTATTCCTCCATTCATTATTTAGTTTAGGTTAAACTAAAATAAAAAATGAAACTAGTTTGGTCTAAATGTCTGTTGTCTTTTAGACGAACGACGCAAGATTTGGTAATCCCTAAAAATTTTGAAGTCTATGGCGAGACTCATCAAAATGAATAGATCTAGAATAGAAACGATCGCATCGGTTCTACATAAATGATTGGGAGATCAGTGTAGATTATAGTACCTTAAGTAGTATTAATCTACTATGACTCATCAAAGATTGAGATCTTTAACAAAATGAACAGCATGTTGGCATAGTTAAAATCCATTTAAGTCTTCAACTAATCAACAATCAAAACCTCTTTTGGCTGGGAGTGTTCAGAAAACAATAACAACTTCAATAACACAAAAGTAGCAATCAAGCAACTAAAAACAACGTTTCACTACAACAAACTCACTCTGGTCGTCAGACTCCAACGTCACACACAAGAAAAACAGTTCTTAGCTTTATAACCGATGTCAATTAAATCCTGCAGATTTAAACGGTTGTTAAGGTTAGTTTTTGTTGTGGGTTTTATGCTTAGCGTTTCTAAGTTCTAGTTGGAACGGTTTCTTTTCGCAACTAGTATAGTTTAAACTGTTTAGTTTATTTACTATCCTGTGCTTGGACGACCTTCTTTTCCCATGAAGTCTGTGAGTTTGCGAGATCTTTGTCCTTGACATGGGCATGGCCTAACATCACCCCCCTGTGGTCATGAGGGACCAAGCACACGGGTGTGGACGTCCGTCCATGGGCACGAGTTAGGATGCCATTGTTTAGTTTAAGCTGTTCGCGCAGTTTATGGGGAACCTTGTACAGGAACCTTATAGGTCTCGGCCAACGTACCTCTGTACGTTTACCTCTTTCTGCGTAATGCAGGTGTGTCACAACTGTCGGCGCCGTCGCAGGCGTGTCACTGTCGTTGTGATGTATGTCGTCCCACTTCATGAATGAAGAGGTGCTCTTTGAGTCTGTAAGAACTATGTCATTTCTGAGTAGTTCTAGATTCAAATGCTCTTGAACCAAGGTTTCATAGAAAGCTTGGCTGATGACTGAATTACCTGTCCCAGAGGACAGCACAGCGTTCTCGGTGTGTGATCCTTGGATCTCTACACCGTCCTCTACCTGTGGTAGGAAGTGTGAGTCTGCCCCCCTTTTGTTTGAGGAGGGGTCCTCAACATCAGTAACAATGAAGTCCAAGTGACTGTCAGCGTGTTGTAGACTGTCACTACGTGGGCTCAGATGTCCTTGAACCAAGACTTCACTGAAAGCTTGGCTGTATGCCGAATTACCTGCCCCACAGGACAGTACAGCGTCATCGGTGTGGGACTCTTGGATCACCACACCTCCCTCTACCGGTGGTAGGTAGTGTTCAGTGAGTGCTGAAGGTGTCAGCTCGCAGAGGAGGTCCTCGTGATGGGCCAGAGTCTGGTCCAACTGTTGAGTCTCCTCTGTCTCACCTGTAGTTGAAGGTTCACTTACCGGGTCTGTGGTCCTGGTTGGGGAATCCCATGTGACCTCAGCGGTACCTGTTGTTAGACAGTCAGTGTCCTGACCTTGGGGAGGTACCACGAATGGCAGTGGACTGCTCACTGTGGCCCACATTGTCTGATTTCCATAATTTATAATCGCTTCAAAGCGATTTATAAAATCTTGGCCGACCACAAATGGGGCCCTGAGTGAGTCAAGTTCAGACACATATACCGGGTGGTATAGTGACATCTCGCCAATCTGCATGTGAACCATGGCTATTAGGGTTGTTCTCGTCTTTGCGAGGCCCAGTTGATCACCATAAGTGTCTTTCACAAAGGGTATTTGCCTGCCAACATCGTTAGCGGCGGTCCTTAGCTCCTCAAACAGTATGGCTGACATGATAGACACGTCTGAGCCGCTAACCAGGAGCGCTTCTTGCTCTAGGACCCCTTCCAATGTGAGTGGGAGGTAAGCTCTCTTAGCTATCCCCCTTTTTATAAAGTTACACAGAAACCGTTCAGGTTTTTCCACACGTTTCTGTGTACGTGTGACTCTGTCTGTGTAATCATCGTCGCTGTCAGCATCATGATGGCAGTCTGCCACATGACCTTCAGGATGCGGATTTTCAGCAATTTGTTTGCTGTCAGCATCTGGACTTTTAGTACGCTGATCATCAGCAATTTGTTTGCCGTCAGCATTCATGTCAGTGTTGACATTGTCGATGTCAACTGTGTGCACTGAGTTGTAGCAAAAGGCAGTGCTGCGCGTCGCTTCGTCAGGTTGAACAACGTTGTTTGTGTTATCATCAAGGACCACGTCACACGTTGTCTCAGCTTGGTCAACCACTGTAACATTCAAATCATTTGACAAACAAACCACATCCTCAGTCACGTCCTCGCGCGGAGGCGCCGCTTCCATAATCTGGAGCATGTGTGACTCATTGCATGTCTCGAGCGGGGCAGGGGCAGGAGGGCCGCTTCTCGGGGGCACATGTCGGGACAGACCACTTTTCAAAGGGTCACGGTACCCAGACATCAACATCTCTCGAAGTTCACCCACAGTGAGATCCATGAGAGAACTCTTTTGGTTCGATCCGGACCATCTGGGTTCATCTTGAGGGCGAACACCTACCTTGTGTGGTTCTCTGCTCCTCTCAAGGTTTTCAACCTGAGGGGCAGGGGGTTCAGAACTCCTACAGCTCGTAGCACCATGCTGATGTATGTTATTATGAAAAACCTGTGACCTCTCGCACTTTGAAGGAGAGGGAACCTCTACTACTTCCTGCGAGTGGGATGTGACCTTTTGACCTGTACAACCCTCTGATGGTATCCTAGGTTGTATTTCGGCCTCAAAAACTGACGCAGCATATTGTCTTATCACTTCCATGGAATCTTTTTTGCAATCAACCTTGAAATGAACACATTTCATTTGAAAAGGCATAAGATTCATAATGAAAAGACGTTTAAACTCCATATTTTCCTCTAGTCCAGGAATAGTTTTGCCCCCGGAGTAGACCGAGATTAGCCTGTCGTAGAATGACAGGGGACTTTCCCACTTATCCTGACGGACGTTCCTAGCAGCTAAGTAATTAGCATACGATGAGGCAGATTCCCCCAAAATGCGGGGAGCACGGGCAGGAATCCCAAGGCCCCCATCCATCCATCTAGGATAGATAGGAGAGGAGCCCCCCTCAGGTGGTTCACCTGTTTGAACGTCCATCTGTGTACTGATTTTCTGCGAAAAACCAAGTAAAGTGGGTCTCATATCGCAGCCTGCAAATATGCACAGTGTATGAGCTGCTCAGAAAACATCCAAGATGTTAAATGAAATAAGTCAGTGATGTTTAGTAATTTGTCGACCTGTCACAAGGTCAAACAAAAACGGCTGTCGTTGTGAGATTTTTGTGAAAATCAAAACAAAAGAACGCCTCATGTGTGTTATTTTAAACTCGCAGTTCAAAACAAACAGGGACAGAGAGCTAGTTATGCACAGAATTGATGATAAAAGTGTCAGATTTTATCAAAAACAGACATGTCTGTATTAAACTGTGTAACTGTTCTGCCATCAACATTTGATTTTATGTGAAAATCAAAATAAAGTGTGCTGTGAGTACAATATCCTCAAAAATGTTCCTCTTCTGAAACGGGAACAGTCAGCATGTACAAATTACCTGAAGACTGCGTCTTTCAATGTAACCAGCAGGGGGCACAGCGCTGGAAGTGAGTTTATCACAGCGACTGTAATCTCTCTATCTGACCGCTATAGAGGCGCTGTTATCACCAGTGAGCGCAGCCGTAGCTTTCAGCCCACACAGACATCCAACACGGATGAAAAGCATCAAGCAGACAGATCTAAAGCGTAACGTGATAAGCTCTAGAACCCAGGCTCACAAAACGAAATCATGTGAGCAAAATCGGTTGAACTGTGAAAACTTTTAAACTGCGTTCAAAAGAAACAAGGTCGGTCCTCATAAAACCGGCAAAATCGGTGTCACGTGACCTGGTCACATGGCGATCGGCAGTTTTCAGAGCAACCGGCTCAATCCACCCATTAAAATCTCAAAAACACCGCGTTTAAACAGTCTTTTTAAAGACAGTAATGGACAAACAAGCACGGAAACTCGTCTGGGACAAGTAGCTGAAGTAAAAAGTGACGAGGAGCGGGGCTTCACCCACTGCGCATGCGTCAACACATACAGCGTAATCGACCAATCACAGCGAAGACAGAACTGTAGTTCTAAAACCCAAGTGTTCATGGGAAACTGTGTCTTCCAAACCTAACGCCACCCACTAGTGACGTGCCGTTCGAGCGGTGTGTTCACGGACCTGCGGTCGGTCGAACAAAAGCGTGGAACGGTCTTTTCAACATTCTAAAACAGTCATAAATATCGCAAAACACCGCGGTTAAGCCAGTCTTCGACGATATCACGCGCATAGAACTCAAACAACACAGATAAACCGTCAGAAATGTGTGCAAAAATGAATCTGACAACCAGAGTCTACAGAAACCAACGTTCTTGAACGCGACACACAATGGACCAATCACAGCGTTTTAAGCAGCCATCTTGTCTCGGTACCGTTTAGCATTATAGCTCGGCTCAAAGTACTGGACTCTCTTCCACAAAATAAACGTATTTTTACACCGCAGAAAATACTGTCAATGAGCTGAAACACAACCAAGCTAACCCTCACGCCCCCAGGGGAGGCAGCACTCTAACTGTGTACAACAACGGACTTTACGTCAAACGGAACCGGACTACATCCGGTCCAAGCGAGTGGGTTTTCCCGAACCTCGGCTAACACGTTGTAACAGATTAGGTAAAATGGAGCAGCAAAGAGTGAAACAGACCTTCAACAATAAATCGCAGATGTAATAGAATGAAACAGGATCGTGACACGGCGGTCACCACAATGAAAAATGCACGCAGCCTCGTGACACGTAATGAAACGTCTCACAAGCACAGACAAAACATTTATCACGCACCCGCTCCAAGCATACGCTCAAATGTGAATGAAAAATAATTCTAACGG
Organism: Garcialebias charrua; assembly: GCA_038048925.1. Lineage (NCBI taxonomy): Eukaryota > Metazoa > Chordata > Actinopteri > Cyprinodontiformes > Rivulidae > Garcialebias > Garcialebias charrua. The sequence goes on from JBBPBX010049302.1 coordinate 18,832, forward strand.
GAAAATAATCCAGACAATGCCACAATTAGCAACTCCCGGACACTCACCAGCCAAAACTATTCTTATAAGCCCAAAACCAGGATGCAAACTAATGCCAACAAACACCGTTAACAAAAATAAGCTACACCAAACAACCTAATAAACGTTCCAGGAACTCGGACGAGCCACCAATATGTAACAATATAGGAGTTATTAGTCAGTTTACTGACTTACCTATAGTTTAGACGTGCAGGTATGAGCAGACTTTTATCTGCACAAACTTGCCACCAAGTTCACGGGGTCTCAACTTTTTCAGAATAAATCAACAAATCTAACGATGTGATTAGCCAGTAATGTAATTTCACGCTTAGACTTCAATTTATGTTGGTCTACCAAAAGAATAGACCTTTTATTGAAACTATCACAAAAATTACATAAACATTTGTATCGATATTAGCTCTGATTTAATAACTACGTTGACAAGAATTCAAATTAAAACAAACAGACAATTAAAACTTAACTGTTGGCACAAAACTTGACAGATTAAATACTTATGAAAAATAAGAAATAGGAGGAAGGAGATGAATGGAAGCTAAGTTAACGGAAGTTAATTATTTTGAAAACAACCAGGGTGGCAAGCTTTCCCATACGGATCTCAGCTGGGCTTCCCACACGTTCAGGACACAATCAACGCCTCGTTACCTGTTGACGATACGTCTTGGAGATAAGAGTTGAGGTTTGTGGACACTAACGGACTGTGTTGTCCAGTTCACGCCCAGATGACCTCCGCGCGTGTGAGCTGATTCAGACGAGTGAGAAGAACCGCTTCTCCCGGCAGGAACAGACTCCAATCGCACTGGTTGAACTTTCAAAATAAAACTTTAGAAAACAAATTCTTCCAGAACAGTGACAGGATCACAGTAAGGCTTTGCTATGATCCTAGCGGAGACGTGGGTCGTTGACATATGACCGGGCCGACTCCAGCTTTCCCAGGGAAGAGAAACAGTTGCAAGTAGTTCTCCTCCAAAAACTAACTTCCAAATAGGAAGTGCCCATTATATGGGGGAGGTGGGGTCTCCCCACCTTCTTAATAACTATTGGCTGGTTTTAACAAAATAAGAGATGGATTTTCATCTCATAGGCAGAAAGTCTCTTGACGGAGACAGGAAAACTGTTTACCGAATCGGCCAGATGGCCTGTCCTGTTGCGTCTAGCTTGAAGACAAAACAAGAGAAGGCAGAGAACAGCTCTTACCCTGACTTCTGCCTTAGAGACAGAGCCTGCTTGCTTTTGCAGAAATAAAACCAGCAGAATGTCGCAGTCATGCAAGTAACAGATCATCATTAAAAATGACAAAAATATACTGTAGATCAAATCTGAATTAACACACATTAAAGAGAAAGTTCAATCTGATTAATTAGTGTCCATTAATTCATAATAATTGTTAAAATATATAAGTGTCCATCTGTCTCCTCGAGAGCTTCAAGAAGGTGTAACACTTAGAGTTTCAGAGAGATGTGGAGAGGTGTACTTGAAGGTCAAGACAGAGGCCTATATCACTACAGAAAGGAAGATAAGATTTCTTGTTTCACCAAATATATATTAACATGAAAAATAAATTCTAAAGATAATCTTACATAAAGATAAACAAAAACATTTTAGAGCAAAATTATCTGGGAAAAACAAGGCTATTTTAATTAAACACGCTGCTCCATTCAGCTTTTTTATCATGATGACAGCCAGCTGACAGCAGCTGACAGCTGCGTGAGAACAGCTGATCCATCCCATTTTAACTGTACATTTTATCTTTTCAAACGGCCAGATGAATCTGCATAATTGGTGCACCATTATCGTGCTTTAAATGTTAGTTTCTTTGCTGCGATTTGTAAAACCTAAGCCAATCCAACGCGTGTGATTGCGCGATGCGCTGCTGGACACAGACCATGGCTGGAGACACGGAGCCGAGTGGCTCCAGTGGCTGGAGCGCATTGCGCGGTGATTACGCGTGTCTGCTTTGTCTAATGAAATAAAGATAGTGGATGGATGGATGTATTATGTATGGATGGAAACTGATTTGCTTGCGATTTGCTTGCGCACGCAGTAAAAGCTTCTTTTTTTTTTTTCTCGGGTTGGTCGGAAAAACAGCTGACAGCTCTGACGCTTTGATCGGCTTTATTTTATTATTTTCCTTGTTCCTTGTGTCCACTGGGCGATCTATAGCTGTTAAGTAGCCATGTGCTTCTTTCAAAGCTGCACGTTATTGGCCGAAGCCAGTAACAAAGCTCTGATACCAGCCAAACAAGTCCCGCATGTTAATCAGCTGAGAGGGTCCCCGCCCCCAGTACGCAAATCACTGCGGCTTGGTTTTACTCTGAAAACAAACTGATTTCTAACACAAAGTTTAACAGTTTAAACACTTATAAAGTGTTTTTTAAAGCATGGGATGGTTTCTTCACAACTTCAACTGGTACATTTTGCAAAAAAACGATTTTCACTAATTTCTCAGAAGTTGAAGGTTTATTGATTTTTTCTCAGTTAGAGCTGTGCCGACTTGTTCCTGGATTTGGAGTGGCTGGTCACATTTTGTTTACCGGCCAAAAGCATGATATCTTCTGAGCAGATCCAAGCATAGATGGGGCGGCTGTGAGCTTCTCCGATGAAAAAAATCCTTCACGTTTACTTTTTTTTGATTAAGTGAAACCTGCGCGTTGCCCAAACGTCTACCCGACTGGAACACCCACTGACACAACACGAAGTAACCATTGCAATTAATTAGAAATTAACAAAAAAAACAACGTGGAAAAATGGACATCCAGTAGAACGCGCTCCAACTGCTGCTAAGCCTACCTGTGGGAGGGTCAAACAGGACAACCCACAGATGTGACGTCACATGGGAACTATGTATTGTTTACTCATTCCCTCCAGCGTATCCTAGGTCTTCCTCTGGGTCTCCTCCCGGTGGGACATGCCCGGAACACCTCACCAGGGAGGCGTCCAGGAGGCATCCTAACCAGATGCCCGAGCCACCTCAACTGGCTCCTCTCGATGTGGAGAAGCAGCGGCTCTACTCCGAGTCCCTCCCGGATGACCGAGCTTCTCACCCTATCTCTAAGGGAGAGTCCAGCCACCCTGCGGAGAAAACTCATTTCAGCCGCTTGTATCCGAGATCTTGTTCTTTCGGTCATAACCCAAAGCTCATGACCATAGATGAGGGTGGGAACGTAGATCGATCGGTAAATTGAGAGCTTTGCCTTTTGACTCAGCTCTCTCTTCACCACGACAGACCGGTACAGCGCCCGCTTCACTGCGGACGCTGCACCTATCCGCCTATCGATCTCACGCTCCAGTTTTCCCTCATTCGTGAACAAGATCCCGAGATACTTAAACTCCTCCACTTAGGTAAGGACCTCCTCCCCGACCCGGAGGAGGGCTTCTACCCTTGCTTCCTGCAAGTCCACACACTTGATCAACAAGCCCAATCCTGTTGCATCAAGTCTCCACCACAACTCAAAGCACTGTCTGACTAATATAAAGGCAGGACCTGCAGGTGAACACCAGTGCTAACTAATGTTATGAAATAAAAATATTTTTGTCTTTGTGTTTTCATTTATTTTGAAGGAGTTTTCACACGGTGTTCAAATGATCAGTCTCTCTTGTAGAATGAAAAAGATTTACTAAAAAGACAGGATTGTGAGCATGTACACAGATTTGTCTTGGTGAGGTTCTGGTTCTGAAAGAGTGCTCTGTTTGGATTTGTTCTGGTCTCTGATTGGCTTGGGGGAGAGGAGAAGGCCTGGCGCCTCTCTGTCTGACAGTTTTATGACTTTGCAGATATATCACTGGCAGGAAGTCACTGAAAGTCTCTTTGTTCTGTGTGGTTGTTCAGCCAGAGAGTATATAGCTCTTCCTTCCCCCTCTGTTAGTGGTCTGTGTGAGCTGGAAAAGGCACAAAGCGTGTCCACCTCTGAAACTGCTCCATTTCTGTGGGATATATAAGTGTGTAGATTTATAATATGTATAAGCCACTTTAAGGCACAGAAGACATGATTAAACATTTGTAAAACAGTTAATACCTTGATCATAAAGCACTTGTGTATTAATTATATAATAGTTGTGTATTAGTTCCAATCAGATTAAAAATAGAACTGTGTAACATATAAAACTGTGCTGAGGCCAGCCTGTATAAATAAAGGTTGGATGAATGAATGAATATTATCCTTCACTCTCAAGCCCAAAAGTTCTGTGAGCTGAAAAAAGCAAATGGTATTTCCTGTTTCGCATGATAGAGGCCTTTGGCAGTTAAGGGGGAGGAAAAGTACCCCACAAGAAACAAAGAAGGGCCTCTGTCATTGGTGGAAAGCAGGAAATACCCTGCAGGAGTATAAAACATGAGTCCCCTCCTCCACGCCAGCAAACGCAGGAAGCCCAACGAGAAGAACTACTGTGTTCAGACTAAATCAGGTTGTATATGGGGTCTCTCTTGAAATGCGCATTTCAATGTCCCTTTCTTTCCCCCTCTCTCCCTGCCTCCTCCCTCTTTTCTCCTTTCCTCTCACTGTCCACGTATTTAATAAAATATAATGGCTTTTAGAAATAGAACAAATGTATTCTGTGACTTTTTAAACTTATGATTAATTAAACTGGTTTTTTGAACTTTAAATTATGTGCGTTTGTCGTGTTTTCAGTGTATCTCTCCTTTTTTGATCCAAAGTGAACCAAACAACGTATTTGGGGCGAATAAGAAAACAAGGCCAACAATTTGGAGGTTCCACCGAGCTGGTTGCACGCACGGACAGGAAGGGACGAGCGGGAGTCCAGAACATTGACTACACTTCGCCCATCCCTAACTTTTTCCGATGCTGAGAAGCTCGTCCATGCTTTTGTCTCCTCCAGGCTCGACTACTGCAACTCCCTGTTTATTGGAATCCCTGGCAAAAACCTTCAGAAACTTCAATATATTCAAAACAGTGCTGCAAGGATCTTGTTGCGAGTTCGTAAATTTGAACATATTACGCCCATTCTTCATAACCTTCATTGGCTTCCTGTCGCCTACAGAATTCAGTACAAAACTGCTCTCATTACACATCAATGCTTACATGGAACTTCACCAGATTATCTGAAGGATATTCTTATTCCACACTCATCCACCCGGTCGCTGCGGTCACAGAACAGTAATCTCCTTCACATTCCGAGAACCAAATTAAGGACCATGGGAGACCGGGCTTTCAGTGTGGCTGCCCCCCGCCTGTGGAACTCTCTTCCTGACTGTCTGAGGGTCCCACAGTCTGTGGTTGACTTTAAGAGCGGCTTGAAGACCTTTCTTTTCAACCGAGCATACTCTACCTCCTCATGATTCTACTTTTGATCTTAGTTGATACTGTTATTGATTTTACTTGTTTTATTACTTGTTTTATTGACATTTAATTTCTGTTGCACCGTGTAGCACTTTGAGATTTTCATTAATGAAAAGTGCGTTATAAATTGAATTCATTATTATTATTATTATTATTATTACACTGTTAAAAGTCATACTCTCCATTAGTTATCATAACGTTTTTCTATAAGTTACTTCCAATTAACATAATGAGTTATGTAATTTCAACTTAATTTCATGCGTTATTGGCATTTCAACTCAAGGTTGTGAGTCACGTCTGTGAAACATAAATTTAAATGTGCGAACTTAATTTGAAAATCTGAGTTTTAAAATAGTAACCGGATCTTATAAAAACTGATCACCACTAGCAATATTAATGCGAGATAAAAAATAGTGCCGGAAATTCGCTCTTTATCTGAATTGGGACTAAATATGATGTAATATTTAGTCAGACTTTATAAAGTTCTCCATCCCAGTTAGAATTGCATATTAAATGAAGAAGAGGACCACCTGACCAGATTAAGGAGTCGAAAGCAAAGTCGCGGATGAATACCATTTTTTCCAAGACCTGGATCCGGCGCAAGGTCGTTCAAATTCGGCGCGCGGGGAATATGTTGGAATAATAGAAACAAGGTAAGCTGCATTTGTTGTTAAAATATGTTATTAAGAGATAAAAGTTCGTGTCTCTGTTACATGTTTAAACACAGGACATAAAACAACAGCTTGCTAACTGTCGAGGGCAGGAGTTAATTAAAGCAGATGAACGCAGTATGCTTTCGGTTGCGCTTATAGAACTTTTCTTAAGAGAAAATACAAGCAGCTACCATGATTTTTGTATTGTACACCCTCAGAAGCACATATGTGGCGCTTGGTCAAAGTTTTGCTTCGACGTGCTGACTGCAGATGAGTTTGCAGCTTCGGGAAAAGGCTGTGCGTCAGGGATTAGTCATGTCCCTTGTCAGGAATTAGTCGTGTCCCCCTGCGTACCGGTTTTTTTTTCCACTTGTGTCCCTTGTCAGGAATTAGTCGTGTCCGCCTGCGTACCGTTTCGTTTTTTTGTTTTTCACTTATTAAATGTCGTGTACCTTGTCAGGAATTAGTCGTGTCCCCCCGTTTCGGTTATTTTTTCACTTATTAAACGTTATTAACGGGAAAATATGCGCCACGGAAATAAAATTCCTAGGCGAGTTTCAGCACGGCGCTATTATCTTGTAGCACGTGTAGCAT
>JBBPBX010049303.1:0-20092 GCA_038048925.1 Garcialebias charrua
GGCCAACATCTATAAAAATCCTTTTTTAAATTTTTTATCTCAAGTAATGTAATTTTCTGTTACCGGTAATGAATTTGGGCTTTTCATTAGTTGTCAGTTATAATCATCAACATTAAGAATTTTTTTTAAATATATCAGTCTGTGTGAATGAATATAATATACAAGTTTTACTTTTTGAATGGAATTACTGAAATAAATAAACTTTTTCATATTCTAATTTTATGACCAGCACCTGTATTTGCATCTCTCCCCCCAAAAAATGTGTTCCTCAGTTCTGTGTGAGCCCGTGTCCTCCACTTCTTTGTGGCACATTTTAAATGTCCTGTGTGACCCTCCACCTCCACTTCTTGTGGTGCATTAAATGTCCAGTGTCCACTTCTTTGTGGTGCATTAAATGTCCAGTGTGAAAGCCTCACCTCCACTTCTTTGTGGTGCATTAAATGTCCAGTGTCCACTTCTTTGTGGTGCATTAAATGTCCAGTGTGAAAGCCCCACCTCCACTTCTTTGTGACACGTTTTAATTGTCCAGTGTGAGCGCATGTCCTCTACCCTTTTTGCATGTTTTAAATGCTCTGCAGCATGAGTCCTTATAAAATCCTCTCTTGCCGCAGAATACCCATTCATGATTCCATCTGCATTTGCAAAAAAACAAACAAAAACAAAAAAGAGTAATTAGTCATATGCAAAGGCAATCTGGAAAATGCACAGTGCCTTGCTGGGGTCTCCCCTATAACTGGATTAATAAATAATAAAAAAAACATCCATCCCAGCAAATGTTGATAGGTGGCTTGTTCACCGTCAGTAAGGAAGAACAATCTGTTGAGCGATCTGGTTCAAGTTCAGAGTTATGTGAAATGTGAACATCCAATTCAGAGGGAAAATCATAAGAATGATTGGCATGATGGTCTGAATGAATACTGCCATGATCATCATCTGAAAAGGACCCATTTACAGGAATATCTACAGTTTCTGCATGGTTCATTGGTGCCATCATCATGAAGAGAGTCAGAACTTTCAAGTGATTCACTGTGTTCACTATGCATGGCAATGACTTCATGCTGAAATGCAGGAGAATTTTTAACAAAATCTTGAGAATCATCTTGGTCATCATCAAAACACTTAAATTTCCGCTTGGCAACAAGATGAGTTTGTCTCCAAAGAGTAGATTTAGGAACAGAATAAATGTTTTTTTGCCATTGTCAATGAGAGTTTTTTAGAAGCCTCAGTTTCAGTTCCTCCACATAGGACAAACAGGTTTAACAATGTCAATCAAAACAGCTTGTTCACATGCAAATGAGGAACATCAGCCTGACGGTCATTAGAGGCCTTGATGACTCACAGGGTGCTCATGCAATAACAGCATTGGGGGATGGGGGGAGGGACAACAGTTCAAGTCTCAAGTCTGTAGTAAAAAAGGTTAAAAAAGTAAAAATAATCTTTCCACTTGAACGTCTTCAAGTTTCTTCACCTTATCCAGCTGAGTGAACTCTTTCGATCTGTATGGTTCAAACCGTTCAGAAGCTTTGTGTTTGCTTTAAACACTCACCGGTCTCAGAGTTTATGTAGTTCTTGTCAGTTGATCTGTTGAGAGTCGCTGCGTAAGTGACCTCCACAACCTGGACGTGTTCGTTTCTCTCTTCCTGTTCGGCGACCACGAGCACTGGAAGAGGGATTCAGGCACCGTCATAGGACTCCTAAACCCAAACCCGATGAAACAGAGAGACGGGAATGACGGGGTGAGCTGCGTTCTGTTTTAAAGTTCCAGAAGAACCACAGTCTGACGGTTACAGAACATCTAGAACTGATGCTGAGGAAACAGCTGCTCACTGGAGAAAGTTTTAGCTTTAGAAGCAAAACTCAAATATTTTTGAGGCTAGCTAACTCTGAAATTAAGTAAAACATCTGAAGTTGCAGTTCAAAAGCCTTAAACCTGTCTTGGTGTAACTTGGAAGCAGCTTATAAATTATAATTAATTCAGAATAATTTAATGAGCAAACACAAACCTTCATTATTCAACTGGGGTTAGGAGCATAAGGCCTCAAGCCCTTACCTTTCTTGTTGGTATCTGCTGACCAGGGATTTGGATTTGGTTCAAGCATCAAGATCCAGCTGCAGGGCGGTGCTCCTCTGTTTTGAACCAAACAAAGTAAAATGGTGGCAATGATGGGAAACCTTCACCACAAGGCATCCTGGGAGAAATCAAAGGGCCAATGAAAGGGCCTCCAACCAACAGTGGGGGTTGTGATTGCCCACCCTCAACTGTCACAGTGTTCAATCAAACCACCAGAACAACAAGGTTTTGCTTCTGGGGGGATAAACAGGAGTTAATGGAAGCCATTTTCTGGCACCAGAGAAGTACTCTAGCTGGTTCCAGAGTTTAACTGAGAGAAGTACTGTGGGAGAATAGGGCCCTAAACCCTCTCTTAAACATCTAACTAACAGAAGTGTACAGTTTTTTTACAACAACGCAGAAATAGAGATTTGGTGATAAATAATAACAACCATTATGTTTGTATACTCTTTAAATTAAATCACACCAAACATGTTTTTTCACATTGAATGTCTAGAGTGAACGTTCAGACAACATTCAGACAACATTAGAAGTGCACTTCAAAACAAAAATAGAGATTTGGTGATAATAATTAATGACCATTAAAGTTTTAAAGATTAAAAAAACTAATTAAATAAAAATATGCCACTGGTTTTTTTTTTTCTCACAGTAAGCAAACATTCAGAAAACGTCAGTGCACTTCATATCAAGACAAAAATAAAGATTTGGTGACAATAACCATAGCTTTTAAATATAAAAAAAAAACTGATTAAATGATCACAGCAAACATTTGTTTTTCACAGCAATTGATAGTTTACAGTGATAAGACAAAATCAGAAGGGCAAACTTTTTATAACAAGACAAAAATAGAGATCTGGTGACAATAACAACCATGTAATTATGGTTATAGATAAAGAACCCATATGAGTGGGGGTCTCGTACGTGGGCCCATTGCTCTATTGAAGATATAAAGACTGATTAAAGAAGTCACAGTAAACATGATTGTCATGTCAAGTGAATGTTCATAGTGAACGTTCAGACAATGTTCAGACAATGTCAGAAGTGCACACTTTTTGTAACAAAACAAAAATAGAGATCTGGTGACAATAACAACCATGTAATTATGGTTATAGATAAAGAACCCATATGAGTGGGGGTCTCGTACGTGGGTCCATTGCTCTGTTGAAGATATAAAGACTGATTAAAGAAGTCACAGCAAACATGATTGTCATGTCAAGTGAATGTTCATAGTGAACGTTCAGACAATGTTCAGACAATGTCAGAAGTGCACACCTTTTGTAACAAAACAAAAATAGAGATTTGGTCATAAATAATAACAACCATTAAAGTGTCAAAGATGTAAGAAATAAGTGAATGAAATTACACCAATTTTTTTTTCTTACAGTGAGTGAACGTTCAGCGTTAACGTTCAGGAAACGTTCAGACAACGTTCAGATAATGTTCAAACAATGTTCAGACAATGTTCAGACAATGTTCAGACAATGTTCAGACAATGTTCAGACAATGTTCAGGCAATGTTCAGACAATGTTCAGACAATGTTCAGACAATGTTCAGGCAATGTTCAGACAATGTTCAGGCAATGTTCAGACAATGTTCAGACAATGTTCAGGCAATGTTCAGACAATGTCAGAAGTGCACACTTTTTGTAACAAAACAAAAATAGAGATTTGGTCATAAATAATAACAACCATTAAAGTTTCAAAGGTGTAAGAACTAATTGAATGAAATTACACCAATTTTTTTTTCTTACAGTGAGTTACCGTTCAGCGTTAACGTTCAGGGTTAACGTTGAGGCAACGTTCAGACAACGTTGGGTCCTGAACATTCGACATTCGACCTTTAGACGACGTTCACTGAACGTCATCTGAACATTTGCTTGCTAGCTGGGATGTCGTGTGACCTATGTCGGTCCGTCAGTTAACCTCCGGTCATGTGACCTGTGTTGGTCCGTCAGTTGACCTCGGGTCATGTGACCTGTGTCGGTCCGTCAGTTGACCTCGGGTCATGTGACCTGTGTCGGTCCGTCAGTTGACCTCAGGTCATGTGACCTGTGTCGGTCCATCAGTTGACTTCATGTCATGTGACCTATGTCGGTCCGTCAGTTGACCTCAGGTCATGTGACCTGTGTCGGTCCGTCAGTTGACCTCGGGTCATGTGACCTGTGTCGGTCCGTCAGTTGACCTCAGGTCATGTGACCTGTGTCGGTCCGTCAGTTGACCTCAGGTCATGTGACCTGTGTCGGTCTGTCAGTTGACCTCAGGTCATGTGACCTGTGTCGGTCCGTCAGTTGACCTCAGGTCATGTGACCTGTGTCGGTACGTCAGTTGACCTCATGCCGTGTGACCTGTGTCGGTCCGTCAGTTGACTTCATGTCGTGTGACCTGTGTTGGTCCGTCACTTGACCTCAGGTCATGTGACCTGTGTCGGTACGTCAGTTGACCTCATGCCGTGTGACCTGTGTCGGTCCGTCAGTTGACCTCATGTCGTGTGACCAGTGTCGGTCCGTCATTTGACTTCATGTCGTGTGACCTGTGTCGTTTTGTCAGTTGACCTCATGTCATGTGACCTGTGTCGGTCCGTCAGGTGACGGACAACAATAGGTCAAGCATGTTGTAGAACACAGCAATGGGCCACCTGCATGTGCCGGCACGCACCGTATATACATGTGCCAAGGACAAGGAGAGAGACAGTACTTGTAAGCAAAATAATTTATTTGACAGACCATCAGGGTTACAGGATAATCAGCACAGCAGAATAAGACAATTTTATCAGAGTCAGAGAGTCTTTATTGTCATTTGCACCGCATGTGGTACATGAGATGAAAACGAGATTATGTACACGAGGTCCCAGTTACATCCAACAACAAATGAAAGAGAAAAACAGTAATAACATCTAGAACTAACTAAGAAAAGCATCAACTAGTAATACACAGCTAACTAAGAAAAGCATCAACTAGTAATACACAGCAGCACGAACATGAGTTTGTATGAGCAGATGGTCACAGATGAACACAGCAACAAGAAAACAGATCAGCATCAGTATGATGTGATATTTTGCAGTGTTTATTTTTTATTTTATTTTTATTTATTCATGAGTCTAACAGCCTCAGGGTAGAAGCTGTTCCTCAGTCTAGTGGTTCTACACTTGATGCTCCTCAACCTCCGTCCTGAGGGGAGTGGGGCAAAGAGTGAGTGTGCTGGATGAGTGAGGTCTTTCATGATGCAGGTGGCTCTTTTCCTGCATCTGGAGGTGTAAATGTCTGTGATGGTGGGGAGACTGACTCCAACAGACTTCTGTGCATAAAATTGTTCTGGAGCAGACAAAGCTTTCCGTTCAGTGGATGTCCCAAAATGCTTAACTGTGAGATAAATTTAGGGTCTGTTATGTGTGAATTCAGGTCAGGGCCTCTCTTCTGACTAATGGTACAGTCACACCAAGCAGCGTTTTGAACCTCCAAAAAGCTCCTCACGCACGCAAGTGGACGCACTTGTGAATGCAGCGTGTTCAAACCTGAATGCCAGAAGCCAGAAGCTGCTGGGTGTGTGGGAGGAGCTTACCGGTATACAGAGTCCTGCGCACAGAGTCCTGCTCACTCCGCCAGGCGAGGAGCTGTTTATTTCCGTCTCTGTCGAGCAGACTTGACTGGTCGTGAAGGAATTGTCGCGAACACACAGCTACAATGAGTTTCTCTTCCATAGTCCACGACCTCGCGGGTCTTTTCTTTTTTTTCTGACAAACAATACGTCACATAGTGCGCGCGCACCCTCGTTTCCGCGTCACATAGGGACTCTCCCCCTGACCCCCGCTCTTCTCCCCCGACTCTCCCTGATTGGTTGACACACCAACCAATCGGGTAGAGTTGAGCGGCGTCTGAAAGTTTGAACCGCGAAATCTTCAGCATGTTGAATGCTCGGTTTGGAGGCGGAAGCCGGTTCACGTGCACGGAAAAACGCTTCTCAGCACGCTCAACACGCACGCGACCTGACGCCAGACGCCAGGAGGTGCCTGGAAGCGCGTCCCCCATTGACTTTACATGTAAACTGGACGCTCCTGCTGCCAAAACGCTGTTTAGTGTGACTACACCATAAGGGGGGAAGTGCAAGCAGCGTCTTACTTACCTGGTGGAAACATTGGAATGCAGTCTGTGCAGTCTGGTGTGGTGGGGGTGTCTGAGTTGAGTGCATACATATTTATAACAAAAGGCAGTTAATGGTCCAATAATTGTTCAGGAGAAGGAGGGGGTTTGTCCTCAGGATCTTGAAAATTCAGTCATCCTAGTGTTAAAACTTATTACTTTAAATGTACAGGTGGTCCCCGATTTATGAGCACATCGACTTACGAGGTTCCAAATTTACGAGCTATCATATTTAATAAAAATATGAGGAAAAAAATATATATATATTTTTGTGTTTAAATGTTCTTAATTTCATGTGTACAGCACTTTGTTGCAGCTGTGGTTGTTTTAAATGGCTTTATAAAAAAAGTATTATTATTATTATTATTACATATTGTTATTATTTTGAAGCCGATTACGCAGTTTCTGTCAGTGTCCGTCAGTGTTCGACAGTGTTCGGCGGTGTTCGGCTGTTTAGCCAGTTAGCTCCAGCCTCGAGAGACGGGTTTGGATGGACATTGTCCGTTTAGAGATTCCTACGCTCTGATACATGAGCAGGAGCTGAATGGCGGTTTTGTGGAGTGACGGATGGACAAAGGAAAACGACGCTGTGAAGCAGCAGACAGCGTGCTGGGACAGAGAAGCAACAGTTAACATGCTAACAAGCCTAGCTGTAGGATGGACGGGTGGATGCTATCGCTCTCACCTGGGACACGGAGCCGACAGGTGGGGGAGCTCGCCTCGATGTCTGCCTGGCAGCCTCAGATGTTCGATTGTTATCGAGCTAACAGCTGCGGCAGCCTTTTTGGAGGGTCTAACATGATAATGCAGCGCGACCTAACATGCTAACGCAGCGGAGCTAACGCAACAGAGCTAACATGCAAACAGATGGAGACAAGCTGCAGCTCAAAGTAAGACATTTATTTTTCATTTTTTATGTATGTTCTTTTAAAATGTTTAAAGTGTTAGGATAGGCGAAGTGCTTGGTAACTTGGTAACTGTTCATTACCGTACATGTACGTGTATCAGTGGCGGCTCGTGCGGTATATACAGGTAGTCCCCAATTTACGAGATTTCGTCTTACGAGATAGTCGTAGTAACGGAACTCGCTCGTAAGTCGGGGACCACCTGTATTCTGATCAGTGATGTCAGTAACGCGTTACAAAGTAACGCGTTACTCTGGTCGGACCACTTTTTTCAGTAACTAGTAATCTAACGCGTTGCTTTTCAAACTGCAGTAATCAGATTAAAGTTACTTTCTCCAAATTATTGTGCGTTACTTAGTTATTTGTCATTTTCTGTAGTACTGTAAATAATTTAATTTTATTTCGCCAATGCGTCTCGGGGGGAGCGATAAAAAAAAGACAGGAGTGACGTCAGTCTATGCGACCGCCCGGTGTCTTGACTTGTAGCACACGTTAGCATTAAGCTAGGTTTAGCATCTCGCTGCGGTCTCCTGTTTGTTTGGGAACGTTGTGACTTGTTAAAAACACGAGCGCACATCCAAAACGGTGTGTGGACTTTGTTTCACGGAGACTGGATCTGCAGCAGACAACACGTCTAACTTGAACGGACTTAACGACGTGATCCGAACGTGAACGAGGAGCAGCTTGTAAACACTGCTAACAGAGCAGCAGCAGCATTAAAACAGCCTTCAGGTAGGTCAGATCAGTCAATAACACAAACTGTAGGACATTTTAAAGCTCTGGATCTACGTCTGAAATGTTGTTGTTGCTGTGCAGGCTTTAAATTAACTGAGCGTCTCTAAAACGTCTTCCATCACGTCCATCATCATGTCAACACCAGCCAAAAAGTTAATCACTTTATGAAAAAACTGATGTCAACAAGTCCTGGAGCTGAATAAATCCCTGCCCTGATGATGACCGAGAGATCCAACCACAAGAAGAGGTATCCCAGCTGGCATTTTGACGTCTAGTCACCGTTGAATCAACATCAGACGGTCGTGTTGGATAACCGTTGAATTTTGTGTTGATTTTGCAAATCTAATCAACGTTGAAGTAGCAACATCATTTCTACGTCAGATTCTCAACGTTGAAGTAGCAACATCATTTCAACGTCAGATTTCTCAACATAGGTGAATTTGCCAACGTTTATTCAATATTGATTTTGGTTTAGATTTTGCAAATCTAATCAACGTTGAGGTAGCAACGCCATTTCCACGTCAGATTTCTCAACATATTAAGTCCTGCATTTTAACAGTTTGACACAAAAATACATTTTGATCACTGTTTCAAGTATTGAGGTGCTGATGTGATCTCATCATATAACAGTGCCACCCTAATTGGACTTGTCTATTTTCACTATGAACATAGCAATCACAAAAATGTCTGAAAAATAATTTAATCTACATTACATGTTTACAACACAGTCAGCTAGGAAGAATCCAACCGAGACCAGAAATTTAGAAAACTGCTTTATTGTCTTAGACAATAATAATAAAAAAAATGGCCCAAACATTGGGCAACACTGAAAGGAATTCTTGTCCATTTCTGCTTTTAAAGCACTTAAATCAATTTTAAATATTTATATACAGATTTCCTGTAAAATCAAAAAGATAAAGAAGATGTGGGCACTCAGCCTGGGTACAGCTGCTACTGGACCCCCAGGGTGTCTTTGGTGAACCTGTAGCCAGGACGCGTCTCATACCCAGGAAAGGGACTGCCTGTCTTGGCCAAGGCTGACTGATCTGTTTAAAAAATAAACACAAAAGAAGAACATTTCTACAGCAGCTATTGTAAATGGTGGTATAATTTTAAGCAGTGGGAATGATAATTTTGCACCACAATTTTTAGCTTAACTGGGGCGAAAAAAGAAAAATGAACATGTGACATTTGCTGAAGTCAGTAAAAGTTGTTCAGACTAAGCAACGTGCTGCATTTATACTGTCAATATTATACTTTTGATCACAATTTACCTTTGTCCACGAGAGGAAGACCTCGACCTCCAACGCCGCCTCTGAGAAAGGGACTGTCTTGGCCAGGTCTGACTGATCTGTTTAAAGCATGCAACAGCAAAATTGGTACACATCGCATCGTGAGTTAGATGAATTGTTACATCTCTAATTTTGATCATATTTAAATTAAATACCTTTGATCATTAGAAAGAGACTCAGAGGGACTCCTGCTACCATTGCATCCCAAGATTTGAGATTGAGTGCTTGAGGGGATGTCCATCGGGGTTCTTTCTGCATTTTAGAGGGTTTAAACATAAGTGTTAATATGTCAAAAATGTAAATTACTTTACACAAGGTTTCCAAGTACCCCAAGGGGTACGTGTACCCCCATTTGAGATACAGTGGAATACTAAACTTAAAAATATTTGATACTCAAAGACAAAACGGGTCTCACACAAATACATACCAAAATGAGCATTTGTCGTTTGTGGAGGAGTAGGCAGTATAGGGGATAATTAAGTTTTATCGTTTAATGTTAAACATATTTCTGAGACATTTTAGGCTTAGTGGCCTAACAGAGCAGACAAAAACATTAAAGGGGACCACATATGCAAAATTCACTTTTTAATGTTTTTTTTACTCAACTTTGGGTATTTACTTCATAAAAAAACAGTCCTTGTGCCAAAAAAATGCACCCAGTGGTTTATTTACTCTAAGTAGATTTATTTATTTTTGATAAATACACCTGGATTCACACTTCCTGCAGTTATTGACGTCACAAGCCGTAGCCAATCACCTCAAACCTGAGTCCAGCCCCTCACCTAGCAACCCCTGGTTAGGCTCAACCCACTTCTGTATTAAACACATGACTGTTGTTTTTCATGATTTCATCTCATCTTTTGTTTATATGTTCTTAATTTCATGTGTACAGCACTTTGTTGCAGCTGTGTTTTTTTTAAATGGCTTTATAAATAAAGTATAATTGTTATTTTTATGTTTTAGTTCAATTTTTAGTGTATTTGCGATCGCTCCCAACGCGCAGCCGGCAAAAATTAAACGAGCGGACCCCCGGCGTAGGGACCAGCGGCAACGGGACCCTCTTCTGGCGCGATGGAGCGGAGCTTCAACTGTACAGCCTCGCAGCAGCGAGGACCTTCTCCTTACGGATTAATTTACGGGAGACACTTGGTGAACTTTGTGTTGTCTTGACTGGAACAGCGATAACTCCCAAAATCTCCGCGTGCAACGAGCGGAGCTGGCGAACACCGGAAGAGGAACAAGCTAACATTAGCTTCGGATTCGGGTGGTCTCATGCTAAAAGGAGCAGCTAATTGCGGCGCGCTCAGACGGGTTTCGGTAAGTTATCTTAAGCTAGCACTAACAGTAAGTCAAATGAGTAATAAAAAAAGAGCTAATTTTAAAACAACAACACATTACAGATACTGGCTGTTACAGAGGGCGTTAACAGATCGTTGAAGGGCGTGGACTTCAAGAAACCGGTCGTTCAAAACGAAAGTTAAAAATGGCAGAATTAAAAAGGGTATAATTAATTATCTAAGAATTATTTTGTGTATTAAAATGAATTAATATTGTCAAGATAGCACACAGACATAACATAAAAATTTTAAATACCTATATGTGGTCTCCTTTAACACTAACACTGGACTGTTGTCTGCTAAATGAGGTGGTTGAAAAAAAGAGCTGGAGTTTAATGTTTTTTGTCTGCTCTGTTAGGCACTGTTTCTCAAATGGGGGTACACGTACCTTCTCTGACCCCGGTCTCTATGCGTGTGTGTTGGTCTGCTGAAGGCGTGGACAGATGCAGCAGAGGCCCCGCTCCCGGAAGGAAGTCGTTGTTTGGGTCCTCAGCGTAGATACGAGCCTCAAACGAGTGGCCCCTCAGGGTTATGTCGTCCTGGAGGAGGGGCAGGGGCTCCCCTGCTGCCACCTGGAAGAGATTTTTATTACAAAATAAACTAAACTTTTAGTATAAGTTATGGTTTCCAGAGAGTTTTCAGCTCTCCGTCTCACCCTGAGCTGCCACTCCACCAGGTCGGTTCCAGTGATCATCTCGGTGACGGGATGCTCCACCTGCAGCCTCGTGTTCATCTCCATGAAGTAGAAGTTGTGCTGAGCGTCCATTACAAACTCCACAGTACCTGCAGGAATGGATCACAACATTTGTAGTGGGTGTGTGTAATAAGTCGCTGTGGTGGGAGGAGTTTAGCTTTGCGTGTCTTCACCTGCTCCAACGTAGCTCACGGCTTTAGCTGCTCTGACAGCTGCCTCTCCAAGTTTCCTCCGAACCTCAGGGCTTATCCCAGGCTGAGAAAGTCCAGGTGGAAATATGGAGGAAGGTAAAGGATAAACATGTTCACAAGTGTCTATAAAACATATCCACATAATTTAAACCTCAGGTGAAGAAGGTGCTGGTAACCTGTTGTGATTCATGAAAAAAGCTTCAAAACAAAATGCTTCTTAAGATCCCTCACGCTTTTGAAGCCTCACTGACCACAAAAAGCTGCCTGCAGTTAAATCCCTAAGTTGCTACAATCTTAAGGGAACAGAGATTTTTGTAAAACCACAGTACAAAACCAGATTAAAGGGACGATCTACTTCAATACAGGGAATTGGATTGTGGAATGGTTTGGAAAATGATGTAAAAAAAAAAAAAGCAAATTCAATGTTTATGTTTAAGAGAATGATCAAAACTAAATTGTTGAAAAAACACATATAAATTAGTTAAATGTGAAATGTACTAGAAATTGAAAATTGGGATGAGTTATTAATTTTGTTCTGTTATTTATAGATGATTATTGTTTGAATTGATTTTTCAATTGATTGTTTTAAAAAAGGGGCAGGTATAATAAGATTCTTCTTCTTTCTGCTACCTTTCATTGTATGTTTTGTTTTCATACAATATGTGAAATTGTTTTGTGTTTTAAATTAAAATAAATAAATAAATCATGTTTTTACTCAAATAATTCACGGGACTAAAAACAAATATTAAGAAGAAAATAATGTCACAATTACACAACGATGGAAGGATTACTTCACAAAAAGTACCTCAACTTCATGTCCGGATCTTTGAATTTAAAATGTCTCATGTGACAAAGATGCTGAATATAAACCCTCTGTTTTGGTTAAACCGTGTCAAACGGACATCTGTTTTAAATGTAAACAGCTGTGAACTCCACTCACCCCTGGAGCTTCCTCTATGATCTTCTGATGTCTCCGCTGGACGCTGCAGTCCCTCTCAAACAGATAGACGGCGTTACCGTGCATGTCTCCAAACACTTGAACCTCTACATGTCTGCCAACAACACACAGCGAGACATTTGAAAACTTGCTAGTTCTTCAAAGACCAAATCAAACAGTCCTCTGAGCGTACCTGGGATCCTCTACGAACTTCTCAATAAGCATGACGTCATCATTGAAGGACTTCCTGGCTTCACGTCTCGCTGACTCCAGCTGTTCGATGAAGTCCGAGTCTGACCGGGCGATACACATTCCCTAAAACACGCAAGGTTCAAATCAAGCTCGTGGAAGTTATGCTATCAAAGTTATTTCAGTTCTTCTCTGCGTCCTTTCACCTTCCCTCCTCCTCCACGGACTGCCTTGATCATCACAGGATAACCAATCTTTGCAGCCTCTGCCTGCAGCCTCTCGTTGGTTTGGTCCTCTCCATGGTAACCACCTATGATTGGCACCCCAGCAGCTGACATGATGTGTTTGGATGTGCTGAGACAAGAAAAAAAAAAACTTGCATTATAACTTTTGGAAAAAAATGTCTACAGTTGCAAAGACGCTCAGTCCTCATCAGAAAAACTCAAAAATATGTGTTTCAGGAAGGTGGGTCACCTCTTGATGCCCATGTCTCGGATGGCTGAAGAAGGCGGTCCGATGAAGATGATTCCTTCCTGTTTACAAGCTTCTGCAAACTCTGTTTTCTGACAGGAAGCCATAACCAGGATGGACTGCCTGTAAACACAAACGTGTAACGTTTAATGAAGAGAAAGGTGGAAATTATTATTTTTTTAAAGATGGAGGATGAAACGTTCTTTATGACTTTAAGGAGAAAAAGTGGCCTGAGTGTCGTGTCGTGTTCCTCACATGGGACCCTGACCTCCTGGCCACTTCTAAAACTTTCTCCATGGATAGGCAACTCTGTTGGGAAGGAGAAGGCTCGATGTGGTAGGCCTCATCTGCCTACACATGAAGCAGAAGAACAGTTTAAGATCACCATGCCTCATTCTGTTCTGCAAAGAAGACAGAGATGAATGAGAATATTTGATTAAGTGTCTTACCATGGCCACATGCATGTGTCTGTCTGTTTTTAACACTGGACTGCTAGCCTGGCTCCGCACGCTAGCAGTCCGAGCTAGTTAGCTCGGACCGCTAGCTAGCTAGCTCGAAAATATCGGCACAGCTAGTAAAGCCGTTGGTAAATTCTGCGGTTGACTGTATGCCCCAAAATAATCGTTCAAAGTTTGTCACGGGTTTATTAACTAATGTGATTTACAAAACTTTACTTACTGTTGTTGTAGTTGCTAGCCCGCGCAAAGCCTAGAAGATAGACGATCCACATCACGCATGCGCACACCTTTCTTCTTCTTCTTCTGTGAGGTTTTGTGGCAGTTTACATTCTTCCGGTGTATTACCGCCATCTAGTGCGCACACCGTTCACCATACAAAAAAAAAGAAGAAAAAAAAAGTTCCGAAAAGATGCCGGGAGAAAATAAAAAGGGTTGAAGAACTCATAACATTAGATTCATAGTTGAGGTTTCAACATTGCATCACTATTCATGTGTCAACACTTTTCCAACGGTTAATTAATCAACATTGATTGGATGTTGGAACAAGGTTATTTTTCAACTAACATATTCCAGCAAAATCTTTTAGTCACGTTTGTGAAAAATAATGTTGATAATACATACAACTCAAAACTGGTTTATATTTCAAAGGTGAATCCATAGTGAGTTAACAACACCATTTCAATGGTTTGGTGTTCAACATTGTTTTGATGTTGAATGAATGTTTTTTCTTAAACTGACGCTATTTCAACCATATTTAAACGTTTAAAGTCGGTCGAATGCCAGCTGGGATTGTTCTTTTATTAATAATTAACCTTTTTAATTTAAAATGATAATCTTATTAACTATTTTTATTTATTTTTACCTGTTTGTGTTATTTCCAGTCTGAGACAGAGGAAGCAGCTGTCTTTTTCCTCTTGAGGGACATCCACCTGCAGCTAAGAAGCGTGTGATGATGACCCTGATGCATGCTCAATAATCCAGGTAGAAAAATCTAAAAATGCTAAGTCTGGTCCTCTGGACATTCAAAAAACAAAACAGAACAAAAAAAATTGTAGAAACGTTTTATCTTTTGTCCAAAAGACTTCCTCAGTCTGAGATGCTGTATTCATCTCAATCTTATAAATACTGTAGCACCCTCTCACAGTGGATGAACCAGTTTGCTGCTGACAGCTGAAACCAGCTGCTCACGGACCATCAGCCTAACAATGGATAGTTAGCAGCACCCTGATGGTTGTTTGCTATTCACAGAGGGCTGAGTGATACTAGCAATAACAGCATTGTAAGAGGGGGACAGTTGAACCCAGAGGCCTCCACCCCTGTTTAATGATGGATGGTTTCTTTTCACAAAGATGGCCTCCTTTACTCCTCTCTCAAACCATCGTTCCTCTCTATCAAGGATGTGAACATCTTCATCCCTGAAAGAGTGACCGCTGGCCTGGAGATGAGTGTAGACTGCAGAGTCCTGACCTGATGATGTTGATCTTCTGTGCTGGACCATCCTTTTGGCCAGTGGCTCATGCTTTTATTTATTTTCATACAAACGTATTGTTTACTTGACACATTTTCAAAATAAACATTTTATAAGTCTTTTTTGTAAAAATATTATTTGTTTAGTGAAGTCAAGAAAGACTACTGTATTTTGTTTTTTGAATATTTATTAGTAATTATTTTATTAAAACATTTAAATTTTTTATGTATTGTGACAGAGGGTTCTTGTCAGCGGCTGCTGAAAGTAACTAATAAAGTAACTTAGTAATCTAACTTAGTTACTTTCCAAATCAAGTAATCAGTAACTTAACTAAGTTACTTTTCCCAAGGACTAATCAGTAACTTAACTAAGTTACTTTTTCAATGTAACTATGCCATCACTGATTCTGATGAATCATTAACCAGTTTGCTTCTCTAAAAGTCTTTCTGTATGTTACAAAACTTATCTGAAGAGCACAAGCTGTTGTTTCCTTGACACAGAACAAAAACACTGATTAGGCCAGCTCATGGTTAATCACAGATAATGTTTTGACATTACGTTATTGTTTGTTTTGAACACTACCACGTTTTCCATGTGCTATCTAAAACTGTCTTCCTGTTACTCATCATTGTCCTACTTTTTAGAGAATAAAAGCCAAGCACGCACTGACCAAATCGGACTTGCTTCAAACTCGTTTGAGCCTGGCTCCAAACGCGTTTGAAGTGATCTCCCTTTTGCAAAGTCTGCTTCTTGAAATTTACTCTTGTATTTCTTGTGTGGTTCTTTTTAAGGTAAAGTTAAAGGTGATTGAAACCCTATCATCTATTGGTTCCCTGACCGGGATTTCCTCATATCTGTCCCTCTGATGTACTCCGAGGTCCGCTGTAAGCCTGTGCGCACGGCTGTTCCCAAAGTCCAGGTGAGTCTTGGGGGTGGAAGTTTACCTCCGCCTGGCAAGCGTTTGAAAGGACCATCGAGGGGACAGTTTGCTAGAGATCCAGTCGAACACCACACAAATCTGTAAGAAGTGAGTTATAAGAAATATTGCTTAGTAAGTCAGAAAGTACTGTTTGTTTGCTGAAGTACGGCGTGAAGGTACTATAATTTGTTTGCTTGGTATGGCGGAAGGTACTATAAATTGTTTGCTTAAGTACAACGTGAAGGTACTATAATTTGTTTGCTTGGTACGGCGGAAGGTACTATAAATTGTTTGCTGAAGTACAGCGTGAAGGTACTGTTTGCTGAAGTATGGCCTGAAGGTACAGTTTGTTTGCTGAAGTACGGCGTGAAGGTACAGAAACTAGTTTCAGGCTGTGTCAAAACCTCCAAAACGGTACAGAAACTAGTTTCAGGCTAGGTCAAAACCTCCAAAACAAGTGAGATTTCAGCCAAGAATAGGAAATGTTTCTTTTTTGACGCGTCTTGTTGAAGTTGTGTTCATCTGTCTGCCTCTGTGTGGGCCTAAAAATATGTGCGTCTTTGTTGTGCTTCTTTGCGGACCCCTAAGTTGTGATTCATCTGTCTGGCGTCTGTGTGTTCTTGAGAATGTGTGTGCACTTTTGTTGTGCCTTTCTGCAGACCTATCTATCTCTGTGTGTGTTTATCTTTCTCTCCCTTTCTCTCTGTGTATGTATGTATAAATGTAACTGAGGAATTTTGAGCTGACTTTCTGATCACAAAGTCAACTTTATAAACCTCTATTAGAAAAAACTACAAAAAAACATTATATAAAAATCGCTTCCTGAGCCTAGAACGTTACCAGATAAATACTAAAACCACATATATGAAAAATTAAACAATTACTAACTTACAAGATGAAAACTGTGCTGACAACAGGCCCAGCTCGTCCAGGAACATTTTGGGGCTGGAGGTATCGTCTCCTAAAAACACAGACAATAACAGTGATTTGAACTACTAGAACTCTCCATTTAAAACATGACTAAATAATACACATAAAACGTTAATCGTTATATTTTTCGGCACTTATGAAACAATTATAACTGGATAAAATCTCTTAAAACGCATCCAGAAACACTGAAGTCAGTAGGAGAGCTAACTAAAACTTTTAGTTAAAAATTAAATATTTGCATGCATATTTAAACGAAATAAATATAGCCTAATGGTTTACTAACATTTGAGAAATTGATAAATCTTGTTTACAAAATTCTAATCCAAATGTTTTAGGGTTTAAAGGTGAAGTCTGCAGTTTCTGTAGAACATCAGCACTTAGAAAAAATTTCAACAAGCAAAGCATTCTGATTAGGGATGTCCCGATCAGGTTTTTCTGGCCCCGAGTCCGAGTCCTTTAATTTTAGGAATTGGCCGATACCGAGTCCCGATCCGATACTTCTAAAATACATTTTTAAAATGAAGGGGAAAAAAAAGAAACAGATCCAGATGTCCCTTCATTTTTATTTTATTTACCTTAACATTTAACAGAGTACTTCTGTGAGGTAGATTGAACAATCAAGTAATAAGATTTAAAATAAAATTCTTCACATTGAAGTTTAGTGCAACAGTATAAATGTCTAATTTAAAATAAGCAGCTCAACTTAAAATACCAGAACATGACCACAACCTGACCAGAACCTGGCCAGAACCTGAGCAGAACCAGAACCTGAGCAGAACCAGAACCTGAGCAGAACCAGAACCTGAGCAGAACCAGAACCTGTGCAGAACCAGAACCTGAGCAGAACCAGAACCTGAGCAGAACCAGAACCTGAGCAGAACCAGAACCTGTGCAGAACCAGAACCTGAGCAGAACCAGAACCTGAGCAGAACCAGAACCTGTGCAGAACCAGAACCTGAGCAGAACCAGAACCTGAGCAGAACCAGAACCTGTGCAGAACCAGAACCTGTGCAGAACCAGAACCTGTGCAGAACCAGAACCTGAGCAGAACCAGAACCTGAGCAGGCATGTAAACAAATAAGAAACTTAAAGTGTCCGTTTTATAAAATAAGGCTAGTAACATGCTTTTCTGAACAGCACTCCTTAACTCTCCTCCTGTGGCTTCACAGAAGGAAGTGTATGTTTTTAAATATAAATATAAAGTCTCTTGCAGCGTGAGCTGGCTCGTCTTCGGCTGCGTCGTCTGGTTAAACTCTGTGTATTGTGTCGGGTGTTTGTTTCTGATGTGCCTAATCAGGTTTGTTGTGTTAAATGCAGCCTTTTCCTTACCTTCTCTTGAAATACGAACTTTCCATTTGTCATCCACTTTAAAATATCTCCACACAACAGACATCGCTGCCTCCACTTCAAGTTAATGCCGCGTTCCGCTTCTTTTTTACGACAGTCACCGCTTTACAGCGGGCACTGCTTTACGGTAGGCACTGCTGCAAAACTATTGTGCATGTTTTGTTCCGAGACAATTTGACTCTGTAACTCAACATACAGTTAATATAATATTCCCGTTTGTGTTTAGAATAAATATACACATATATATCCGATCCCTGATCGGTGTGTAACGCCCGAGTCGAGTCGAGTCTGAAATCACGTGATCGGGACCCGGTTTCCGATCACGTGATCGGCTCGGGACATCCCTAATTCTGATCCCTCCCCCTCAGAGCCATATATGGCTCTGCCCCTTTGTGGTCTGTTGAAATTCAAATTCAAGCTCTGTTTTTATTGGCTGATTCAAATTCAAGCTCAGTTTTTATTGGCTGGTTACAAACTTTGTTTTTATTGGCTGGAAAATGGCGGGTCACTTTTTCTTTTTAGAAATGCTTATTTACCACCTGGAGAAGCAAGGGGACAATTTTTTTTTTAGTTTTTTTCAGAGATTACCTCTCTAACATCAATCTAGTGACAGAGTGAAGAAATATGTTAAAAATATATTCTGATGCATGCTCAATAATCCAGGTAGAAAAATCTAAAAAAGCTAAGTCTGGTCCTCTGGACATTCAAAAAATAAAACAAAACAAAGCAAAAAAAAATGTAGAAACGTTTCGTCTTTCGTCCGAAAGACTTCCTCAGTCTGAGTTGCTGTGTCTACGGTTGTGCAACACTGTGGGAGGGTGCTATTTATAAGACTGAGCTGAACACAGCAACTCAGACTGAGGAAGTCTTTCGGACGAAAGACGAAACGTTTCTACATTTTTTTTGCTTTGTTTTGTTTTATTTTTTGAATGTCCAGAGGACCAGACTTAGCTTTTTTAGATTAAAAATATATTGTTAGAAAAGTTACATATAGCAGCTTTAAGGCTTAACAAACATGAAAATTTGAACATTTTGCATTGGATTTGGCGCATAATTAATCGCTAGCGGCCTGTTTATTAGCACTTTTTAACAATAAAAAATCCAAATCTGATTTGCTAAAACAAGCCGAAGGGATCGCGTTTCTAGTATTGAAAATCTAAAGGCAAAACGATCCAGCTTTAATCAGCTAAAATTACGTTTTTGGGTCGACAATAGCAGCCAACTGGAAGCTAAAGTTGCTAACCATAGCTACGAAGCTTCGTTCGCCCGTCTAAAATCTGTAAATAGGTCGTCATAAACTGGACGCTTCAAAATTGAGTTTTCTCTGCATAAAAAAGCTGAAAAATTTGCTTACCGATTTTAGTAGGAATCTTTTAGATGAATACGGAGAAAAGTCCAAGTCTGACGTGTCATCATCATGGTCATCGTTGCACTTTGACCCCGGAAAGAGAAAATGTCAAAACTCTGCCTTTCAGCAGGGGTGCCCAACCTTTTTTGAACCAAGGGCTACTTTTGAAGTTGGCAGTTTGCCGAGGGCTACTCGTCCAGTCTCAGTATCAAAAAACATAATTTTTCATCTCTCTACTCCTCACTTCTTTAAAGTAAATAAAACAGAACGTAATGTGTTGCTAGTTTTATTTAATTAAAGTATTTTATCAAAGTAAAAGAACACAATATTTGAAAAGCACACCATATTTTTTAAAGAAACGAATAAACAACTGAACTGAACAATATAAAACTCCCTCATTAACACACTAACTATTTACAAAAAGTTACAAAGGTGCAGATTTACAAATCTCCAACAATTTCAAATCTCAATAAAACCTAAATATCAAAACTAGGCAGCTGCTCTGTGCAGCAGGATGGTGTGTCATCTGCAGGTGCTGAAGTCCCTCACTGGTCCAGACTGCTGGCTTCAAAGGGCCATTCAGAGTTCCACCTGGTTATAAGACAAGACACACACACACACACACACACACACACACACACACACACACACACACACACACACA
>JBBPBX010049304.1:0-25410 GCA_038048925.1 Garcialebias charrua
GATGTCACCGGGATGGAGGCAACAGGACTTGCCAGCGCCCCGCAGATAAAGGAGACCCTTGCGTCTCATCTGGCTCCCGCAACAACGGGCGCAAAACCAGCACTGCCCAGCAAGGCCTGTCGCGCTTCGGAGAAACAGCTGGATAAGTGTTACCGAGCTCAGGGCCTTACGGCGCGCACGATGAACGCTTCAACCATGATACAGGTGTACCTGGCAGAAAAGCTGCAGGAGCTCCAGGTAACAACAAATGAACAGGCCGCAGAAGAGGCCCTGGAGGAGGCCCGCAGGGCCTCTGACTTCGTGCTCCGCATGATGGGGATGATAGCCATCACACAGGGCAGATCAATGGCAGAAATGGTTGTCGCTCAGCGCCACCTGTGGATGACTTTGACGGACCTCCCGGACGGTCAGAGGTCCCTCTTTCTACAACACCCGATCGAGCCGATGGGACTCTTTGGGGAAGCTCTGGAATGAATCCAGGCCAGGCTAGAACAAAGGCGTAAACAGGCAGAAGACCCCCGTGAGGGGCTTCCAAGAAAGAGTTTTGCCCCACGAATGGATCATGACGACTGTGCGTCACGGGCTCAGGCTGCAGTTCCTCAAGGGACCGTCCCCCTTCATAGGGGTGCTGCAGTCGAACATCAACCCAGCACGCGTACACGTGCTGAGGGAGGAAGTATCAACGATGCTACAGAAAGGAGTAATAAGCATTGTCCCAAAACACAAACTACGCTCCGGTCACTACAGCAAGTACTTCCTGGTGCCCAAAAGAGATCAGTCTCTAAGGCCGATCCTCAATCTCAGGACGATGAACAAAATAATAAAAACATTCAAGTTCAAGATGCTCACATTGCGGCAGGTCCTCCAGTCTGTAAGACCAGGAGACTACGCATGCACCGTGGAATTAAAAGACGCTTATTTCCATGTGAGCGTGTGGAAGAGACACAGAAAATACCTCCGCTTTGCATTCGAAGGGAAAGCATACAAATTCAAGGCTTTACCTTTCGGTTTAAAGACTGCTCCGCGCACATTTACAAAATGTCTGGACGCAGCACTGGCCCCTCTCAGGAGTCAAGGGGTCAGAATTATGAATTACCTGGATGACCTCCTGATTTTGCTGGAAGCAAAATGCAGGCTTAGTCGCACTCCCGCAGGGTGATCTCTCACCTGGAGGCTCTCGGTTATGTCATAAACCTGCAAAAGAGTGACCTGACTCCATCACGGATTACCATATTTCTGAGAGTACAGGTTGACACCACGTGGTACAGAGCATGGCTCTCAGAGGAACGCATTTCCTCAATTTGCCTTTGCCTGGTAAAATTTAGACTGAATCAGTGGGTTTCCCTAAAAACATGCCAACGCCTCTTAGGCCTCTTGGCGGTGGCCATACCCTGTGTGCCACACGCACTGTTGAAAATGCGGGCCTTGCAAATATGGCTAAACCAACAGACACACCCTGCCCCTTGTAAAAGATTATGAGGAGGTCAATATTAATACTGACCTCTTTATCCTTAATTAACTTACTTATTCAGATTGAATAGTAATTTCACGGATTCTTTTCTTTTTCAGTTTACCCAATATTTCTGTGATCTTTATGATGGATAAATAAACAGAGCTATAGAGTGACAATGGACACGTTAACTTAGTTGGTATGCCAGGCGACACTACCATTTATTTAAAATAAATCACTAAATTAACACCATTACACTTGATTGATATGATTTCACTTTCTTTCAATTTAATACGTCAGCACACTTAAATTCAACACAACAGACTTCAATACTGGATGTTAACATATTTAGTCTGTGGGCTCTTTAGCTTAAAATAGTTTCCAGCTTAGATTGAGAGAAAAAGATAGGAGGAAAGATGGGTTAAAGGAAATTGTCTTGAGCATGTTGCCAAAGTGACACTTCTCATCAGATTTCTGCTAAAATCCAGGTACGTTTTGTAAACAGCTCTTTACCTTTTGACGACGAGTCTGATAAAGAGATGACACCAGCCTGTAAGATGCACAGTCCTTCAGGCCCAGTTCGTCTGAACTGGTCATTCGTTTACGTTTCCAACGTCTCCTGGGTCCTGCTTGGTCATCAGAAAATATGTCAGCTCTTGGCCTCTGACTTCAAGATAAGCTTATTCCAGGAAGGAATAAACAAAGTTTTGAGCTTACGCTCGTTCGAAGTGGATTCATAACAGCATGTTATACAATCCTTAGCTGAATGACTGTCCTTGGCGGGTGACAGGCATTCATTCAGCTCTTTGGGACGTCTTCATGTCTCTTTGAAGCTCCCAGCAAACTCTGACGTTCCAGCAACAGCTTAGAACTTAGTACCGGCTCTGAGAGGAGAGCGACTTGTTTCTTTTTCATTGGTCCACTTGTTATCACTATTCAAGGTGAAATTCAGCGCAGAGAAGGAAATTGTTTAGGAAAAGTATCTGAGTGAGAGACTTTCAGACGCTAGATGAGAGTTTTAGCTTAAACTCGACAAAAACAATTTCAGTGTAAGTCAGTTTGACATTTTAGCTGAACTTTGACACCTTTTCACTTGCAGAAATGACACATTGATGTTTCACATTTAAAGAATAACAGCATATAACATATATCATGAAAATGACAAAAGTTATTCTTTTGATTACATTAGAATAAAATCAAAGATAGAAATAGTCTCTTTTGATGACTATATTCTCAGATTACAACTAATGGAATGATTTTGTGGTAAATGTCTTGCTTTACTGAGAGGTCAGTAAAGGTCATCTCTGGAACAGTTCAAAAGTACACAGGTGTAATAAAGTGGACATGGTCATGCCCACTACATCTCCCCCCTTTTGGAAGCCATCGCCAGTCCTTGGGGATGGGGTCCAACACGAAAGGAAACCTTGAACTGTCTTTGATCTTGAAGTAATCCAGCAAGTGGAAAAGAAAAATCAAAAATTATAATCCCATAAAGTTTTTGGAAATTCCATACTGTTCGGAGGTAATCCCATTGCGAAAAGCTTTTAATCCTTTGGAAAACAAAGTCTGTTAACTCTTGGAAAACAAAGTCTGTGATCCTTTGGAAAACAAAGTCTTATAATCCACAGCGGTAATTCCACAGCAGTAATTCCACAACGGTTAGTTTTGTTGATTGATCAGCAACAATTGTTTTCATAATCAGCATGTAGAGGGGATCCCTCGATTGACGCAGAGGAGGCGACCCTTGGATGAAGGTTGAAGACCAAGCGTTGGAGCTGCAGGTCCCCACATCGAAGGTTGTTGGCTGGTTGGTTTCCAGTCAGTGCCACTCTGGTTCTATGTGTCATGCAATTATGTGGTTTTTTAGGTGGGCTTATGATTGGGATTTTACATTAGGCCCTACCTATATGCACCTGGTATGTAAGCTATCATGGTTTAGATCAGCTACAATTACCAATTAAGGGGTGGATCAATTCTGTAAAATTAGATATAGGGATTTGTACCTATAAAATTTTGGAGGGCTTCTGTAACGAAGGCCTCTAATTCCAAACTATTCCTCCATTCATTACTTAGTTTAGGTTAAACTAAAATAGAAAAATGAAATATAGTTTGATCTAAATGTCTGTTGTCTTTTAGACGAACGACGTAGGATTTGGTATTCCTAATAAATTTTGAAGTCTATGGCGAGACTCATCAAAATGAATAGATAATCTAGAATAGAAACGATCGAATCGGTTCAATTTAGAAATTGTGAGACCAGTGTAGTTTATGGTACCTTGAGTAGCTTTAAACTACATTGACTCTTCGACGATTGAGATTTAACAAAACGAACTGCATGTTGGCATAGTTAAATCCATCTTATGCATTAACCAATGTTAATACAAAACCTTTTTGGCTGGGAGTGTTCAGAACCAAACAATATCTCAACTAATGACAACAGTAATGACTAAACAACAAGGAAACAACGTTTCACTGCTTCGACACACTCTTGTCGTCAGATTCCAAAGTGCAACACACAAGAAAACAGGTCTCAACTTTATGACCGAGGTCAAATTAAATCTCGTGGATTTAAACGGTTGTTAAGATTAGTTTTTTGTTGTGGGTTTTAGGCTTAGCGTTTCTAAGTTCAAGTTGGACAATGCGACTTATAGGGTGGAAAATATGGTAGTTTAAACCTGATTAGTTTATTTACTAACTTGTGTTTGTACGACCTTATTATCCCATGAAGTCAGTAAGTTTGTGAGATCTTTGTCTTTTGTGGAGTCATTGAACGCCTTGTAAGGTTTGATCTGATTTCGATGTACCCATTTAGCAATTGGCTCTTTGCGGCCTTTGCTGATTTTGATTTCGTAGACGACTGAGGACACTTTGTCTGTTATCAGATGAGGTCCAGTCCACCTGGGCATTAGTTTGCGGGCGAGAGTTCCGGTCTCGGACCCTCCTTTCCCGGTTGCTGGGGCGAACGTATAGTACCAGACTCTGTCTCCCACTTGGAGTTCATTGTGAGAGGCCTTTTGGTCATAGTACGCCTTACGTCCTTCAGCAGATTTTTCCAGGTTTTTCTGGGCGAAAGCAAAAGTGTTTCTGAGGTGTACATTCAAATCTTTGTCTTTGGCATGGCCTAACATCACCCCCCTTTGGTCATGGGGGACCACGAACACAGGTGAGGACGTCCGTCCATGGGCACAAGTTAGGATGCCACCGTTTAGTTTAAGCTGTTCGCGCAGCTGAGAGAAGACGGTACACAGGAATCGTTTAGGATTTGGCCAACGTATCTTCTTACGTTTACCTCTTTCCGTGTAATTTAGGTGCGTCTCAAACGTCAGTGCAGTCGCAGGTGTGTCTGATAGTACAGACTGCGACGGGTCACTGTCGTTGTGTGTGTCTTCCCACCTCACGACTGAAGAGGGGCTCTTTGAGTCTGTAAAAACTATGTCATTTCTGACTAGTTCTAGACACAAATGTTCCTGAACCAAGGTTTCATCGAAAGCTTGGCTGATAGCCGATTTACCTGTCCCAGGGGACAGTACAGCAACCTCGGTGTGGGGTCCTTGGATCTCCACACCCTTCTCTACCTGTGGTAGGTAATGTGAGTTTGCCCCCTTCTTGTCTGAAGAGGGGTCCTCGTAGTCTGCAACAATGATGTCCAAGTGACTGTCAGCGTTTGGTTGACTGTCATTTTCTGGACTCAGATGCCCTTGAACCAAGGTTTCATTGAAAGCTTGGTTGATTGCCGAATTACCTGTCCCAGAGGACAGTACAGCGTCTTCGGTGTGGGATCCTTGGATCTCAACACCTTTCACTACCTGTGGTAGGCAGTGGTCAGGGAGTGCTGAATGTGTCAGCTCACAGAGGAGGTTCTCTTGTTGGGCCAGAGTTTGGTCCAACTTTTGGGTCTCTTCTGTCTCACCTGTAGTTGAAGGTTCACTTACCGGGCTCTCGTCCTCGGATGAGCAGTCCCTTGTGTCCTCTGCGGTACCTGCGGTTAGGCAGTCTGTATCGCAACTAGGAAGCACTTTTATTGGCAGGGGTTTTCTCACTGTGCTCCACATTTTCCGTCGACCATAATCTATAATCGCGTTGAAGCGGTTTATAAAATCTTGGCCAACCAAAAATGGGAATGAGTCAAGTTTAGACACGTACACCGGGTGGCGTAGTGTCATTTCGCCAATCTGCATGTGAACCATAGCCATAGCTGTTAGGGTTGTTCTCGTCTCTGCGAGACCCTGTAGCTCAATAGCACATTTCTCAAAGGGTATTTGCCTGTCAACACCGTTAGCGGCGGTCCTCAGCTCCTCGAACAGCTTGGCCGACATAATGGTTATATCAGAACTGCCATCCAGGAGGGCTTCACGCTCAAGGACACCTTCCAGTGTGATAGGCAGGTAAGCTTTCTTAGCCACCCCCCTTTGTATAAAGTTACACAGAAACCTCACAGGTCTTGGCCCACGTTTCTGTTCACGTGTGACTCTGTCTGTGTAATCTTGTTTACTGTCAGCATCTTGTTGGCTGTCAGCATCATGACCTTCAGGATGTTGTTGTGTGTCAGCAATTGGTTTGCTGTCAACATCCATGGCAATGTTGGTAGTAGTGTGCGCTGAGTTATCAAAGACGATGTCACGCATTGTACCAGTTCGGTCATCCTCTGTATCATTCAAGTTTTCAAACAACCAACTTATGTCCACTATCTCCTCAGAGCTTAGAGGTATGTTGCCTTTTTCCTGGAACTTCTGTGACCTTTTGCTACTCCCGGACTGTCCAGTCCGCAGTGCAGGGGCAGGAGGGGCTTGTCCTTGATCTGGGGGTTCCTGTTCGGACCCCCTATTGTGATATGGTTTACTTTTGTGACCATCTTTCTTATCTTTAGGACGTGCGCCCCCCCTTTGAAATCGTTTTATGTACTCTGGGTCTTGTCTGAGCCACTCCGGCTCATTGTTCCAGCGGGCATCTTCACTACGTGGTTTGTTAGTTTGAAAAACATGTTTCTTCTCGCCTTTTTTAGGAGAGGGAGTTGATGAACTTGTCCCTTCCAGCTCCAGCGAGTGGGATTTGACCTTTTCTTGGTAATGTAGTTCACGCTCTGGTTTTGTTTTTAACCAGATCGGGTCATTGTTTTGTCTGTGAGCGTCACAAACATTTACAGCACCCCGTTGTGTTGTTAATTCGCCTAACAAACGTTCGAACTCAAGTTTTTTTCGGTGATCTTCTTCACGTTCTTGAATGCACTTCTGCTTTAATACTTCCAGCTCTTCACGCCTTGATGCGATCAGCTTGAAAGCTTCATCATAATCGTCATATCCCATCTTTGTTTTGAAATTTC
Organism: Garcialebias charrua; assembly: GCA_038048925.1. Lineage (NCBI taxonomy): Eukaryota > Metazoa > Chordata > Actinopteri > Cyprinodontiformes > Rivulidae > Garcialebias > Garcialebias charrua. The sequence continues at coordinate 6,771 of JBBPBX010049304.1, forward strand.
TCCAAATTAATGAGAGATGTTTGTTTGAATCAATAAGACGGTATTTATAATAGTGTATGCAAATAAATGCTTTCTTAGCGGTGAGTTATTTAACTAAAACAGCTTTCTGGGTTTGTTCCTGTAATCTATAAACAAGTCTTTCCTTCATTCAGTACCTTTTTATTTATTTTAGGTTTTACCTTCAATGAAAAATATGGTAAGTTAAGCCTTCGTGGCCGTATTAACTTAATAGACCTATTTTTTAAAACAATTACTATTAAACCACGCTTAATGTTTTCTGTCTTTCACTCAACCGCCTTCTTAAAGATTTCAAATAAATGCAATGTTCACACTAAAATGTTAGCAGATTTTGTTTTATTTTGCTCCAAGAGAATGTATTTCAGATTCAGTAAAACTGTTTTGAGTTGCCGCAGTTATCTGGATTGAAAAATGTAATTTTGTTTGTTATTTTAAACTTTTTATTTAAAATAAACTGGAGTCATTAATTGTACACAGAAAAACGTTAAAAATGCCATTTTTAACTAAAAGTGTGCAGTTGTGCACACCAATTCTGTTTAAAATTCAGAGATGTGAAGAGCTTAATGTGGAAATGCTCTATTCTCCATCATTTTTTTTTTTTAATTTAATTTGAAAATCAAATAAAAAATGCCCTTTTGAGTGTTATTTTAAATCTCTTCAGTATTTAAAATGAGCATAAATTGTTTGTCTGTACCTCTGTTATTCTAAAATTTGTATTTAGAATAAACAGGAGTTTTTGTTTGCGTACAGAACAATTTTAAAAGCTGGTAATTCACCATAAAAATGCTGACTTCTCATGATGTATTTGAGAAAACTCATCTGTCAACGTCTTGTAACCCACAGGGGGCAGCTTTGAGTCGTAATTTTATCACGAGGAGACTGATTTATTTCATTCAGTATTTAACTGAAAACTACCTATTAGAGTTAGTTTCTAGTGTGTTCGTGATAAACGCTCGAACTGCGGTCTTGTCAGAGACAAATCTATGTTGTTAGACAGTTTAGATGGCTTTAAATGAGTTTTTAAACTCTCAGTGAAATCTCCGTTTGTCCTGTGAACTGCTTGTCACCCGAAGTGCACCTGGAAATGACGACACAAGTAGGCGGGTCGACGCAGCGCGTCACCAGCTTCCGTTGAGCGAGGCGGAGCTCGCTAAACAGATACGTGACGTCAACCAATCAATCACAGCGTTTGTAGTTCATTCCCAAGCGTTCATGGTGAATGTAGTTTCTTACCTTCGACCAGTGCAGTGCCGGAAATGACGACAAAGTGGGTTGTTCGCAACGGCGTGCGTTCCCACTACAGCGAATCAGCGCTCGCCACGAGTGATTGACAGCTCACAGCTCTCGTTTATCCAATCACAGCTCATAAACAGACATGCAGTACACGTCCTTTTAACGTCAGCTTGCACAGCAGACCACAACTTTATAGACTCTTAAAACAACTCAAACGCTTCAAATTAACTCCCCAAAACCCTGAAACATGGCAATCACATTTAAAACAGGCACAACTAAGCTACGCTCAGTAACCAGCACGTCAACTGTAACACGACACGGACTCCCTCGGAGCCGCGTTCAAGGTCGGTTCCGGTCCACTTTTTCATGGAGCAGAAACTCTGGTCTGAACAGAACCACTATCCGACAACGTTCTAACAGTAATATGCTTCTTTGACCTGCTCTAACATGTAAAATACCAGCACAGCGATCTTTTAGATGTTAATTATAGCTTTCAGGCTTTTGACACGGCGGTCAAACAAAGCTTCGTACAGGAGTCTGTGTGAACTGGACCGGAACCAGAACCCCCACAGACCACGGGCTGACAAAACCTCACCTGAATGCTTCCAACAGCGTGTAACAGAGTTGAAACGATAATAATCTCACAGCTCCAAATGATAAAAACATGCAGAATCTGCCTGTCTTGACACTTCCAGCCAAAATTATTATCCTTAGAGTTTAAAACTTGGATCCTAATATGCAAACATGACGTTACAGTTCATGAGAGACTACAGATTTATCAATAAACTTTCAGAAAACACGTACGAGGGCCACCAGATGTAAAGGATTATGAGGAGGTCAATATTAATACTGACCTCTTTATCCTTAATTAACTTACTTATTCAGATTGAATAGTAATTTCACGGATTCTTTTCTTTTTCAGTTTACCCAATATTTCTGTGATCTTTATGATGGATAAATAAACAGAGCTATAGAGTGACAATGGACACGTTAACTTAGTTGGTATGCCAGGCGACACTACCATTTATTTAAAATAAATCACTAAATTAACACCATTACACTTGATTGATATGATTTCACTTTCTTTCAATTTAATACGTCAGCACACTTAAATTCAACACAACAGACTTCAATACTGGATGTTAACATATTTAGTCTGTGGGCTCTTTAGCTTAAAATAGTTTCCAGCTTAGATTGAGAGAAAAAGATAGGAGGAAAGATGGGTTAAAGGAAATTGTCTTGAGCATGTTGCCAAAGTGACACTTCTCATCAGATTTCTGCTAAAATCCAGGTACGTTTTGTAAACAGCTCTTTACCTTTTGACGACGAGTCTGATAAAGAGATGACACCAGCCTGTAAGATGCACAGTCCTTCAGGCCCAGTTCGTCTGAACTGGTCATTCGTTTACGTTTCCAACGTCTCCTGGGTCCTGCTTGGTCATCAGAAAATATGTCAGCTCTTGGCCTCTGACTTCAAGATAAGCTTATTCCAGGAAGGAATAAACAAAGTTTTGAGCTTACGCTCGTTCGAAGTGGATTCATAACAGCATGTTATACAATCCTTAGCTGAATGACTGTCCTTGGCGGGTGACAGGCATTCATTCAGCTCTTTGGGACGTCTTCATGTCTCTTTGAAGCTCCCAGAAAACTCTGACGTTCCAGCAACAGCTTAGAACTTAGTACCGGCTCTGAGAGGAGAGCGACTTGTTTCTTTTTCATTGGTCCACTTGTTATCACTATTCAAGGTGAAATTCAGCGCAGAGAAGGAAATTGTTTAGGAAAAGTATCTGAGTGAGAGACTTTCAGACGCTAGATGAGAGTTTTAGCTTAAACTCGACAAAAACAATTTCAGTGTAAGTCAGTTTGACATTTTAGCTGAACTTTGACACCTTTTCATTTGCAGAAATGACACATTGATGTTTCACATTTAAAGAATAACAGCATATAACATATATCATGAAAATGACAAAAGTTATTCTTTTGATTACATTAGAATAAAATCAAAGATAGAAATAGTCTCTTTTGATGACTATATTCTCAGATTACAACTAATGGAATGATTTTGTGGTAAATGTCTTGCTTTACTGAGAGGTCAGTAAAGGTCATCTCTGGAACAGTTCAAAAGTACACAGGTGTAATAAAATGGACATGGTCATGCCCACTACACCCTTTTAGGCGAGAAGGGAAAATTTGGATCGGTTCAGAATGCCTGAAGGCCCTAGAACCATGGAGGGACTCGTCCGTGTTCACGGAAGGGGTCCCGTTGGGACGGGTGTCATCCTATGTAGTTATCATGACAGACGCCTCAAAAACAGGATGGAGGACAGTCTGCAGAAATCAGAATGCCCAAGGTCTTTGGAAGCAGCAGGAAGCGAGATTACATATCAACTTCCTGGAATTGTGGGCCGTATTCCTGTCAGTGAAATACTTTTTTGGAAAATGTCTGATTGCAGGGTAGCATGTCCTAGTGAAATCAGATAACAGGACCACGGTGTCCTTCATCAACAGAGAAGGAGGGACAAGATCCCGAGCCCTCCTCGGTCTGATGCAGAAACTGCTCACGTGGTGTGCCCCAAGGATATTGTCACTTAGGGCGACTCATATCCCGGGCGAGTTGAACTACGGAGCGGACACCCTCTCAAGAGGACCTCTCTTGGCATCAGAATGGAGGCTGAACCCACGGGTCGTGGATCAGATTTGGTCACGGTACGGGAGAGCCTCTGTAGACCTGTTCGCATGCAGGACCAACTCACAATGTGACCTCTATTTCTCTCTAAAAGAGACAGACGCAGCGCTGGGAACGGATGCCTTGGCCATGACTGGCCAGCAGGGGTGCTGTATTACGCTTTTCCACCTGTCCCTCTGGTTCAGGTGATGCTGGAACGTGTACGCAGGGGAGCCCTTTCCTTGATACTGATAGTCCCCAGGTGGCCACAGAAACCGTGGTTCCCGGAGCTGATCTCAATGCTGTCAGGGACACCATGGCAGCTGCCCTCTCACAGGGACCTGCTGACCCTGGCACATGGGCAGCTTCTCTACCCACATCCGGAGCTGTGGCAGCTTTGAGCCTGGCCACTGAAGGGAACAGGCTGAAGGCCTCAGGCCTGACCGGTTTCCTTTAAAAAAAAAAAGAAAGAAAGGAGAAAGGGAAACCCTTGGTGCACATGCTCTCATGAGGAGCGTACTGAGGAAGGGATTCTCCCCCCCCCCCTCCAACAGGTCTCTGGCCCCAAGCTAGGCCCCTTGGCCAGTCCTAAGAATCATCTGCTCAGTAAGCAGATAAGGGACTTCTTAAGCTTATCTGTGCACCCGGTGTGTACAGAAGATTTGCCCCTGAGAGGTCAAAGGTCACCCTGTGTATAAAACTAGGTTTATACCTCAATGGTGCCATCTGAAATATCAGAAGTCTAAGGGGCTTTGATCTTTTTCTTCCCACTTCCCACATTATCCAAGGAAGTAGGGGTGGTGAGCAACGTACCAGCGGCACACGTCTGTGTTGCCTCTAGCTGGAGCTCCGCGGATACGTCTAGCGGAAACATCAGGTGAATGTTTCTGCATGAGACGTTCTTTCTCAGGCTGTGCCCTCTAAATACATTGTAGAGAGCGGCCGAGAGATGCCTAATGTGTAAAGGCAGAAGTTTTCACAAGCATGCATTTTACTGAGCATTTCAAGGGCGTGAATGAATTACGTTCCCATAGCTAGGGTTGGGCATCGTTTGAATTTCAGCAATTCCGGTTCCGATTCCGATTCTTCGTTTCGATGCCGATTCTTTTCGATTCTCGATTCCGATTCTTTTTGTAGGTGGGGTTAAAAAAAGACATGTCAATTCAATTCAGTTTATTTATACTGTATAGCGCCAAGTCACAACAGAAGTCGTCTCAGGGCACTGAACAGAAACAATCAAATATAAAAATAAGTTAACAGAAACTTTAATATAAAAATAATAAGTTAACACTACTGTATTTATCTGAGTAGACTGCTTTGAGTTTAACTCCATGTTATAAAAGAGCTACAGTAGTTAGCCAGAGTTCTTTCAGGATGAAATAATTTGAACTTCTATTTGACTTTTAATGCTATGAACTTTTTCCTTTTTATTAAATTAACTAAGAATTCTCACAGGGCTATTTTCAACCAGTATATAAATATCAAACTTATGAACTTCAATATGTTATGAATTTTCTTTTCGCAGTGGTACACTTTCACAAGAGAGCTTTATCTAAAAAAGCTAAGTCTGGTCCTCTGGACATTCAAAAAACAAAACAAAACAAAGCAAAAAAAACTGTAGAAACGTTTCGTCTTTCGTCCGAAAGACTTCCTCAGTCTGAGAAGCTGTGTTCAGCTCAGTCTTATAAATAGCACCCTCCCACAGTGGGAGAGGATTTATAAGACTGAGCTGAACACAGCTTCTCAGACTGAGGAAGTCTTTCGGACGAAAGACGAAACGTTTCTACAGTTTTTTTTTTGCTTTGTTTTGTTTTGTTTTTTGAATGTCCAGAGGACCAGACTTAGCTTTTTTAGATTTTTCTACCTGGATTATTGAGCATGCATCAGGGTAAGAGAGCTTTATGTTAGAAAATCTCATGGAAACACATGTTGAGTGCCTGATGCTGCAGTCATGTTACTGATGGGCTAACCTGCTGCAGAATATCAAACAAAATTATCGTCATCTTCACTCTCAGGCCTTTCTTCAGACTGCTGACCCCATCATCTCCACAGTCTTCCTCTGTTAAACACAAAGAATATTACTAGGATTTAGATTTCATATTTTAATAGCAGAAAGGACAGTTGTGCATGAATACACTTCACCTGCTCTATCAGCGTTCTCTGTATCTGCTCCCAGACACATCATCCATCTTCTGTTTAAAGTGCAAAGCAGCTCTTCTTCACCTTATAACAAGGTGGGATTAACTTATTTGACAAGTAGTCCATGGTACGTGGTGTGTACTTGGGTTGATGGTTTTCAGCATGTCCCTGCAAACATATAAACAAACATGTCCCTGTTATTGTAACGTTAGTTGGACAGTTATTAGCTCTGTTGTTATTGCCTAACTAACCTAAACATTGGTGATTCCACATCTGAAAAGGGGTGCAACCTTTTCACAACATATGCTGTAATCGTTCTGTGTCACTCTTCATTCAGTTGCACCAATGTATTTCTCTTGGACGCTGTGGTGAACACCTGGCTAACGTTAGCCATTTCAGGTCGTTTGCCTTAGAAAAAAAAACGAGCTAATGTTAGCATCGTGTTTGTATTTGAGCTGATTTACCGCTTTAAGTGGAGTATAACTTGTTAGCTGCCTTAATGTTGGTATGAGACGTAGTTTATAGTTTTATTTAACTTACGGAGATGAAGCAGCAAAAAGTCCGGCGGAGCATTTTGATGAACGGACCACTTCCGTTCGGACACGGACAAAGCGAAAATAATCCAGCGGAGCGCGTCAAAGACGGGCCACTATTTTACTTCTCCACCCTCCTTTGCATGATAGAAAATTATTGCAAGTGCTGCACTGAGCTGACTTCATTTTATTAAAGTTAAGACACGCTTCGACCGCGGGGGCACACTTCCGGTGGATTCTTCTTTGTTGGTTTTCGGCGGCAAATTCTTCTTCGGCGTAGGCTGCTACTTCCGGTCGGCGGATTAGCATCAAACATATGAATCGAAAATTAATATTTTGAACGATTCCGGAAAAATAGGACATTTAGTCCCGGTTCCCAACGATTCTCGATGGCCAACCCTACCCATAGCAATAGTGTTGCACCGAGAGACCTGACTGATAAGGGAACTGAAAGTTATGCACCATAGCTCATGTTCCCTGAAGGAAGGGAACGAGGTTCAACACAGTTGGCCCTTTTCAATGCTGAAGCTCAGTGAAGTGCACTTGGAGAAAGTAGGATGGGCATCCGCGTCTTAAGTACCCAGAGGGCGGGGCCTCTGGGGTGACACTGACGCCCCCTGCCGTAAAGGCGTGAATGTATTCCTTCAAGTAATCGTGCGGGGGCGCAATTTCCAATAGCAATGGTGTTGCACCTCGTTTCCCTCCTTCAGGGAACATGAGTTATGGTGCATAACTTTCAGATTTCTATTAATATATATACCTATTCCTACAAATATATACATACATACATATACATTCATATGCAGTCACATACTAGGGATGTGCCGATCAGGTTTTTTGAAACCGATACAGATACCGATCACCTATGTGTGACGATCACCGATACCGATCACAATTACCGATTGCCTATATGTGAGCCGATCACATAAACCGATCACCGATCACCGATCAAATGGCTTACCTGTAATTTATGAGTGCTGCTTCTGGCTACAAGATCTGAAAACTTTTCAGATCTTGTAGCCAGAAGCAGCACTCATGTTATTTTCAGAACCATAAAATCACCATAATTCAGACAAAAACATATTTTTACTAATTTATTTCAGAGAACAAAGTAAATAAAAGTAATTATCAACTGCATTATCAAAGAAAAATGTTTACCTTACTAACTTTCAATAAAAAAAAAAGGTTTTTTATTGTTTTAAAAAAAAAACACATCTATTACTTCATATAAAAAACTAAAATACCCCATTTGCTACTTAAAGCTGCACTGTTGGCTGTTTTTACAAATGGCTTTATAAATACGTAAAGTATCATTATTATTATTTTTAAATAATTTCGTGCTTTTTTGAACAACTTCCTGCGGGAACCAGGTGGCGGTAATGCGCTTAATATGAGTTCGCCAACCGCCATTCAACTCTATAGAAGAAGAAGAAGAACCAGGAAATACCGCCTCCGCCATTTTACATTCATTAGTTCCACACTCGGCAGTCGGCTTTTGGAGGACTGTTTCTCCCATAAGAGGATGCCTCATACGGATAAATTAACTGGAAACACTCCCTGAACTCTGTGAATGTCTCAGGACTGGAGCAGCAGCCGCGATCGCTCCGCCGAGCGCTCCTACAGCGCCGCGCGAGACCAGCAGCTCATGGTATGAGCTAAGGCTAACATGCTAAACCAGAGCTGCCGCAGACAGCCGGCTTTGTGCGATCAGAGGTTCCTGGAGCTCGCCTCGATGTCGGACTGGAAGCAGAAGATATCGGGGGACACCCAGCTAACTTGGAATAACAAAGCCGACAGCCTTTTTGAAGCCGCAGCTAAACTGGACTGCCCGTAACTGCGCAGCGGAGCGGACTCGGTGGAGCTACTCGGTGGAGCTACATGCTAACAGGTGTTGCTTATGGGGGCGCTGGCAGACGGCTTTTGGTAAGTTATTAAAACTATTAAAACATTTTAATGACGAATTAGGTTTGTTGTGTTGAAGGACTTCGTTGAACTTCCTCCACGAGGTACTTTTTCGTCGCACGTTTTGCAGTTAGCAAACTTCGCATCACAGGCTCTGTGATCGGTAATTGAAGGCAAAAGCCGATCACATCCGCTTTAATGATTATCGGTGACGATTGATCGGTTTCCGATCGATCGGCACATCCCTATCACATACCCATCTACATATCTACATACGATATCTACATGTACATCCTTGCATCCATTTGTGTGTGGTTGTGAGCATGCATAAGTGAATAAGGCTTCTCTAATAGAACATTCAGAGTTTTTTAACAAAATTGTTTACACAGGACGGTCTACCAGCAGACATGACCTCATTCTTATTCAAAAAGGAATTTTCGTGAATGTATCTCATTTACTGTGAGACAAATATTAAACAGTTGTACTGAGGATTATTTGAACAAAATCCTTCCATCTGCTGCAGTTTTCCTCAAGGAAGCCTTTCCCAAAGTGTTTCTTTCTTTGAATAATTTCAATTATGTTACATTACCTTTCTCGTGGTTATATCTTGTTGAAATATATGCCAATTGTTGAGTCTACTGCTTTGTACAACGCAAGAGCTCACAGATGGAGCTGCGTAAGTGCCCACAGCGCTGCTTCAGAACTGCATTACAGCATTATTAGCTATAATTCAGGTCAAACTGATGACGGCTCTGTAGCTCTCAGCAAGGTGTTGCACAACTTTGTGGAGAATGATTTGGCTGTTCACTTATCATTCACCCCCAAATTCCAAAAAACGCCTAAAAAATACATACCCAAATTAAATTACAAGCTGTTCTTGAACCCTAAGGACTACAAACAATTGGATGGTGTCTTTGTAAAGATAAGACTTTGAATTTTTAGTTTCAGCAGTCATATTTGTTGTATCTGTTATTATTTTTTATTCATTGAAGTGAGAGTACACAGAAATAAAGTATTTTTCTAGCCTCGCCTGAAAATATTTGTATGTGTCAAGCACATGCACACTGATACAACAAGATAGTGATTTGAATTTCATATGACCTCAAAGACAGAAGTCTTTACTAATACAGTTTCAAATTTGAAGTCAATAGCATAAAAATTGAGGATTCTGTGCCTGTTTTTGTATGTGCATGTCTAGGCGGAAATTTGTGAATGTAGTACATTACAGTACTTGTGCCATACTGTGTAACACCTGTATTATGCAAACTTGAAATGTCTGAATATTTTTCTATACTTCAACATACTTCAGGATGGCTGTCTATTCAAAGCTTACATCTGTTCCATTCATATATTTACTCTCAAAATGATAGAAATACAGTAACATGACAGCAGGCCGCTCGTAGCTCGGGGACTACCTGTATATTGTAACTCACTAGAGGAGATATTTCACCCCAGAAGGACAACAAGCAGTTCTGCAGCAGTTTCACAGCCTAAGATAAGACTCAGATAACACACACAAAGGAGTAATTATCCCCACAGGGGTTTACTGGAGTCCTGACCCCCACCCCCGCAGCCCTGCTGCGACACACAGAGCTGCGCACACAAAGGAGACAAGAGCAGCTTTGTGGCAGATCAGTTTCTTTTTCCTTGTAAATCAAGCTGTAAAAGCTTTTATTTCATGTATCCAAGTCATTTACCCAGGGCTACAGAGCGATCAAAGTAAGAAAAACGACGCCTAAACGTCAACAAACACGCACTTACTGTGTGACGCACGAAGGGCGCAGCTGCTGGTCATGGCTCCTTAGTGATTCTCAGCCCTTTGAAGTAACTCAAACCATGTCATGTGACATGTCTATCGAAAGGCAATTTCATTGGCTACAACATAGTGATGTCAAAATTAGCTCTCATTTGATTGGCTAAGACCCACGTGGGGTACAACAGGGGGAGGGTTGAAGCTAGCTTGTTGGGTCTCTGACATTTGATTGGCTCTAGAAACTGAAAAGTTTCACCCAGTTGGTCAAAATTGGTGTCAATCAAAAGCAGACAGCCAATGGAACACTTTTAAAGCGTCAGAACTTTCAAAGCTGCCATATTTGGGAAACCACGATCTCTTTTTGAACTAACACCTGCAGCTTCGGCTGCAGCGGTACCGCGGCCGGGCCCGCGCCTGTTAAGAGGTTTTAAATCGTATTACAACTTTGCAGATCTATGGACCATCAGCTGAATCAGCATATATAATAAATTCTCACTGAACGTTACAAAAGCTGCATTTTCTACTTTATGTGTCAAAGTTGTTGAGAGAAAAGGGCCTCTGTTAACAGCTTTTTGGTACATTTTAATCAATGCTTACTTTTCTGTTTCTTGTTGGTTAAGCTTATGCATATAAAAAAATTGTTAGAATAAGACAAAACAACATTATGGTTTGCTTATCACTGTCACAATCTGTAAAATGAGCAAAGAGGCACTTGGTTTAGCTTAAACTAAGCATCCCATAAATAAAGATTGTCGTTGAAGCAGACGAAACGGTAAAAAGTCGGCATGGTGTTGTGCCCGTTGTGGAAAACACGATGGTGGTTTTGGTTTGAAACTGCAAACAAAGCAAACCCTCTCCTTATTGGACTTTTTCAGATTAGAACCAAGTGTTGTGAGTCCACACATTTCCATGAGAATGTGAGCAGCCCACCACAGAAAGTGATAGCATCAGTAATTTCAGTCTGTAGCCCAAGACAACATATTTTATGATCAATGGCGAAGCCTCTGCTGGGCAGGACTTATGACAGAGAGTGAAGGAGAAAGTCAGGGTATGTCGTTATGTTGTTAAACTTCACTAAACCTGAACTGCAGCAGCGTTGGGCCATAAAACCAAAATATTCTGTCATACAGTTTTTAAAACAACTTGTTGAACATGACATGAATCTTGCTGTAGTTGCCTGATTTTGCTGCATAAGAATACATTTTTTCATTTTATCATCATATTTTAATTTGGTATAGAAAATGCAAACGTTTTATAACATTAAACATGCATTTTCTGTGACATGGTTTTAAGTAATGGATGAGAAATAGACATGATCTGTAAAAGAAGCAAATACATAATAAAAAAACCTGTTACATTGTGTGAATACTGTATGTGACAATTTGTGTTTCATGTTCTGTGATTGTTTGAATCCAGCCCATTAGTGTCTTTGTGTCAATGTATGTACATGTGTGAGTGGGTGATTGTGAGCATGAGCTTGAATATATGTTGGTGTGGGTTTGCCTTGATGTGTTTGTTGATGCCCGTTCTGTGCTCCTCTCCTCATGCACAGGCACTCAGGAGACGCCTGAGCTAATGGAAGCTGAAGCCGTCGTAGCTGTATTGATTGCTCAGACCTGCAGATTATTGCTCTGAAGAGTGACCAACAACAACCCACAAAGGTAGAGAGAGGAAGAAAAAAAAACTTTTCTATCCAGCTGGAGTCCGGCTGCTCTGCCCCGTGAAGCAACATGTTTAATTGTTTGTGGTGTTCTCCGGCCCCTACAGCTCAGAGTCCTGGGGGAGAAAGGAAAGTCCAGGGCCTGACCTTTTTCTTCCATTGCTGGCCTCATTCATGTGTAGACTAGGAAATGTTTCTGTGCTTCTCACTTCAACATTGCTCCAATTACCAGATACAAACAGAACTCAGGCTCTGTCTGTGAGACTGAGTCAACTGAGTAGAATACACTGCATGGTGAAGGTTTTTAATGAAAAGTGCGTTATAAATTGAATTCATTATTATTATTATTAGTATTATTATTTACCAAGTCATTCACATATAAAATAAAAAGCTTTGGTCCAAATACAGAGCCTTGGGGAACTCCACATGTGATATTACAGAGGTCAGATCTTACATCATTTATTTGTACAAATTGTTTCCTATCTTTTAAGTAGCTAGATACCCACTGTAATGCTGGTCCTCTAATACCATATTTGTTCAGTTTTTCAAGGAGAATGGTGTGATCAATAGTATCGAATGCTTTTTTTAAATCAACAAAAATACTGATACAATATTGTTTTTGATCAACAGCAGTAGTTATTTGTTCCATTAATTCCATGAGAGCCATTGATGTAGAGTTTTTTGCTCTAAACCCATACTGACTGTTGCTTAGAATATTTTGTTTATCTATAAATTGATCTAGTCTGTTTACAAATAGTTTTTCAAGAATTTTTGAAAACTGTGGTAACAAGGATATATGTCTATAATTGTTGAACACACAATATTTAATAGTTTTTGCTTTCAAGTTAAATTTGAACAGATTACTTAAATCCTCATGGGGTGAGTAGTTAAAGCTCATGGTCTGAGTTTTTTCAATGTTTAATTTATAACCTGAGTAAAGTCCAAACTGTTGTAAACAGGACATGAGTTTAGGTAGACTGGTGTCTGGGTCAGACAATGTCACCAAAATGTCATCAGCATATAAACATGATTTATATTCTCTTCCTTTAAATATGATTCCTTTAATTTAAGGGTCTTCCCTAATTTGTTGAGCAAGTGGCTCTATAAAAAGAGCAAAGTGTTACGAACCCCAAATGACCGGACCAAAATCACCACAAAATTAGACAATAATCAAGTTTTTATTTTTCTGCTCTGATTGGCTCTGGTGTCGATCAGGGACCCTCTGGCTGGAGCAGTCTGTAGGATGGAGGAGAACGGTTAGTGGTCTGATGGTGAAATGAAACTTAACAGTCAATGAGAAATAGCCACTAACCGTCTCACAGATGGATGGGGTTTCAGAGCAGGGAGGAACTCCAGCTGATCAGGTCCGCTGCGAGTGGGGCTGTTGCCTGTGAAGGAATGCAGCCGGTCGCAGCGAGGGGTCCGTGACGTAATCCAGCAGGCGAACACCGGGAAGCAGAAGAGCAGATGAACCGATGGGGACAGGCGATGAGACAAAGTGAGGCGATCCAGGGTCAGTAACGAACGAATCCAGCAAACGTCAGTCCAAGAGGGAGAAGGCAGAGGCAGGTGAACAGGCAGGCAAGACGTCAGAACCAGGAAATCAATGAGGCGAGGATAAGAAACAGGAAGAGGGACAGAACGGGCGCGATAACTACTCACTGTGTACAGTTTTCAACTATCTGGCAAATACCTGGTGTGAGAGTCTGACTTATAAAGGGTGTAGCAGCAGGTGCAGCTGATTTGAAACTAATCAGCGCAGCAGTGAGGACAAACCGGTTCCAAAATGAAGGCAAACCTAAACCCACATACAGACAGGAGACAGGACAAACCGGTTCCAAAATGAAGGCAAACCTAAACCCACTTACAGACAGGAGACAGGACAAACCGGTTCCAAAATGAAGGCAAACCTAAACCCACTTACAGACAGGAGACAGGACAGAATCCAGAAACAACAAGCAGTGTTGTACAGAGTGAGACTAAAATCTAAATCTAACCTAACAGGCGTGAAACGTGACATATCCCCACCTCAAGGGACGCCTCCAGGCGTCCCACCTGGTTGGTCCGGATGGAGTCTATGGAAGTCAGTGATGAGGGACCTGTCCAAAACATGGCGGGAGGGAACCCAGGAACGCTCCTCCGGGCCGTACCCCTCCCAGTCAACCAGGTACTGGAGGCCGCGGCCCCTCCGTCTAGAACGGAGGAGGCGACGGACAGTATAGGCGGGGGACCCGTCGATAAGGCGGGCAGGAGGAGGGGACCGAACAGGGGGGTGAAAACCAGAAGTCACCACGGGCTTGACACAGGAAACATGAAACGTGGGGTGGACACGGAAGGACTTGGGCAGGGAGACACGAACACAAACGGGGTTGATGACTTTGGAAATTGGGAAAGGACCAATAAAACGGGGAGCAAGCTTACGGGACTGTGCCTTGAGGGGAAGATTCCTGGTGGAGAGCCAGACCTTCTGACCCACCTTGTAGTCGGGTTGAGGGGTCCTGCGGCGGTCAGCTTTTCTTGTATAGACCGCCGTAGTTTTGAGCAAGGCCCGTCTGGCTCTCCTCCAGACCCTCTGGCACCTGAGGGCCGCTAAATGGGCAGAAGGAACAGCAGCGTCACGTTCCTGAACAGAAAAGACAGGGGGTTGATAACCAAACACAACATAAAAAGGGGAAAGACCAGTGGCTGAGGAAGGGAGAGAGTTAATGGCATGTTCCACCCAGGGGAGAGCGGAGGACCACTTTTCAGGGTCCTGCTGGCAAAGGAGTCTAAGCTTACCCTCCACCTCCTGGTTGGCCCTCTCAGCCTGGCCGTCAGTCTCAGGGTGGAAGCCAGAAGAGAGACTGACGGAAATCCCAAGCAGACTACAGAACTCCCTCCAGAAGAGAGAGACAAACTGAGGGCCCCTGTCAGAAACAATATTAAGAGGGAGTCCGTGAAGTCTGAAAACTTCTCGGGCCATGATGTGGGCCAAGTCCTTAGAAGATGGCAGTTTCTTAAGGGGTACAAGATGAGTCATCTTGGAGAAACGATCTACAACGGTGAGAATGACCGTGTAGCCTTCAGAGTCGGGGAGACCAGTGACAAAGTCCATACCAATGTGGGACCAGGGACGAGAAGGACAGGGAAGAGGACGAAGAAGTCCAGAGGGGGGACGCCTAGAGGCCTTGGATTGGGAACAGGTAGGACAAGAGCGTACAAAGGTATTAACGTCCTTGGACAAGGTCTGCCACCAGAACAGGGACCGGACCAAAGCAAGGGTCTTGGTTAGGCCCGGGTGACAGAAGAGACGAGAGCTATGACTGAACTCCAACACCTTCCTGACCCAATCAGGTGGGACAAAAAGACGATCCCTCGGACATTCAGGAGGTGGAGGAAGTGACTGGTTGAGACGTCTCAGGTCGGTTTCTAAACGGGTAGTAGCTAGACGGGTAGACTTTGGGAGGATGAAGTCCTCCTCAACCATAAGGGAAGGAGAGTCGCCCTCAGAAATGCGAGATAGAGCGTCAGGTTTAACGTTTTTCTCGCCCGGGCGATAGGACAGGGTGAAATTAAACCGGGAGAAAAAGAGTGCCCACCTGGCCTGGCGAGGGTTTAAACGGCGAGCTGACTGGAGATACTCCAGGTTCTTGTGGTCAGTCCACACTAGGAAAGGAAACCTTGAGCCCTCCAGCCAGTGGCGCCACTCCTCCAGAGCAAGTTTGACCGCTAAAAGCTCCCGATCGCCTACGTCATAGTTTCGTTCAGCTGATGAGAGACTCCTAGAGAAGAAAGCACAAGGGTGAAGACGACCCTCCTGGCTACGTTGGCTGAGGATAGCCCCCACCCCTGTACTAGAGGCGTCAACCTCCACAATAAAAGGTTCATCAGGGTTGGGGGCCTGGAGGACGGGAGCGGAAGAGAACAAGGATTTGAGAGTGGAAAAAGCCTTATCGGCGACAGGTGTCCAAATAAAACGTGTTTTAGTAGACGTGAGTGTATGAAGGGGTTTGGAGATCTGACTGTAACCCTTGATAAAACGCCTATAAAAGTTAGCAAACCCCAGAAACCGTTGGAGCTGTTTGCGGTCTCTGGGGATAGGCCAGTCCAAGACAGCTGTGATCTTGCTTTGGTCCATCTCCATCTTATTAGGAGAAATAACAAAACCTAAGAATGAGGTGGTGGAAACATGAAAGTCACATTTTTCTGCTTTGACATAGAGACCGTTCTGTAGTAGCCGAGTGAGAACGGCCCGTACCTGTTGTCGATGTGTGGCAAGGTCTTTTGAAAAAATTAAAATGTCGTCTAAATAAACAAAAACAAACCGATTAATCATGTCTCTCAAAATGTCATTCACCAAATTCTGAAACACGGCGGGGGCATTGGTTAGCCCAAAAGGCATGACCAGGTACTCATAATGGCCGGTGGGGGTGTTGAAAGCGGTCTTCCACTCATCCCCCTCACGAATGCGGACAAGATGATATGCATTGCGTAAATCTAACTTGGTGAACAGGTTGGCACCTTGAAGAAGGTCAAAAGCAGAGTTCATGAGCGGTAGAGGGTATCTGTTCTTAAAGAGCGACTAAACGGGCTCTGGGTCTTTAACTCCTCCCCAAGTTCAAATTCAAAAACTTCACCAATATGGGCGTTCCGATAGACTGCAGAGGCACCGCCTAGAGGAGGAGAGGAGGTGGGGTTAGAGCGAGTAGGTGGGTGTGGCCAGGACCGTGACATGCAGCTAGCATTAGCATAATATATGCAGCATGGAGAGTGACCAAAGCGACACCTCTAGTTTTGTCAGCGAGGTGGAGGAGGTCTATGACTTTTCTCCACTTTCCTCACCAGAAGAGGAGGAGGTAGAGGTGGAGGACTTTTCTCCACCTCCATCACCTGAAACCGAGGGAGACTTGGAGCAGAGCGCAATTGGCCCTGAGCCTTATCAATTTGAGCCCCTGGCTTCAGGCCCTGACGCTGTTGTTGAAGAATCTGGTGGTGTGGACCGAACGGGTCCAGCATCTGAGTGGTAAATTTATATTAACAACATAGGCTAATGTTCAAAGCAGTAACAAATTATTTTTTTTAAATAATTTAACTATCTCAAGTAAGACGTATGTATCCACATTGTACAGAAATAAATAAAAAAACCTCTTTCAACAGGTGTACCTGTGGTCACTGCAGCTTCCTCTCACCTGTAGAAAACGTTTGTTGTAGGGAGACGCCAAAGGTATAATTATGAATAATTTAGTACTTCCTAAAGCCCTAATAAATATACTATATATTAAAAAAACATCAATTAACCTGGTCTTGAATACACTGTGCATTTTATTGTGTTAAAAGCCTTTCTCAATATTTTCCTGGGATGTGAATTACTATGGGTATGCATTACTCTACCAGTAAACTCTACACTTGTTATGTCAACACTAGACCTCTGTATTGATATACATTTCCAAATCATACATAAAAGTCAAAATTCAAAGTCAACTTTATTGTCCAAACAGCAATATGTACAGAACATACACAGGATTGAAATTGCATTTCTCTCAGATGCATGGTGTAACAAACATTTAATAAACATTTTTACATCTCTGCAATTTTTACAAAGTCATGTGTAAATTTAATATAAATTCTAATTGTTTGAAGTGTGCCAATATTAAATGTTGTAAAACAAAAGAAACGCAGTGCAATAATCATTTAGAGAAATCCAAATTGTACATTAATAAAAAAGTTATAGGAAGCATAAACTTTTTAAACGTTAAAATTAAAAAGTTTGCTGTACTTGAATTTATGACTTATAAACAAATCCCTTTCTGACATAGGTTATGGCCAGATGTGAGGAGATGGGTGTGGACACCTGTGTAACAGACCACCCTGGTTTTGAACCCATTGCGCTAAATCCCCACGTGCTGCAGGCAGTTTATGGGGAGTACCTGCAGTACTTTGGTGAAATGCAGGAAAGCATGTTGAACAGGTTAGTAACATGAGGAGCCATTAATATCTTTATGACTCAGTGTATTTTACACACATACTGTTAACATCTCTATTTCAGCCGTTACAGACACCTGGCATACAGGAATGTGGTTCGTTGGATTTGGGGATATTTGGGTCGTGTTTGTGGAAGCACGTCTCAGAGATTCCCTGGATTTTGAACTCATCATGGACCTTAAAAAAAACAAAGTTTTTATCACCTTACAAACAAACGTAATTGAAAAACATTACTGTTTTCTTACCTTGTTGATTTGTCGAAACGAGGACCCAGTGAATAGTACAGCTGCACAGAGCTGAAGGTTGCCTGCTGGGATGTTGTTAACCAATGGCTGACTGGACCACTCATTGGTGTGTTCACATCTACTGCACTGTTGTTTCACTTTTAAAAGTGTTCCAATTGTAGTTTTTTCAACTACACAGCTGTGTGTACAGACAGGACACTTCCAGAAAAGCTCAAGCAGCTGTTCTTCGAAAACAATGTATTTTTTTGCTTTGTGGGCTGGGAGGGGGACTTCATTGATGGAACTATGTAGCAATAAAGACAAAAAAAAATTACAGCTGAACTATACATAAATTATGTTACCAATTGTTTAACTTACATTGAACGGTGTACAGTAATCTCACTTCCATCCAGATGGTAAGAGGAATCATCGGCCGGCACCTCGATTCTCTTTCTTTTAACTGGTGTCGAACTTGCACGTGGACACTCTGGGAATGGCATCTCCATGAAGGACCCAGTATCACATGACACACTCCTGCCTGTTGGTCGTGTTT
>JBBPBX010049306.1:0-10055 GCA_038048925.1 Garcialebias charrua
AGTAATTTAATCCAAAATCAAGTTTTTAAAGCTTATTTTAAGTATTTTTAATCTTAAATTTAATATATTTTACTTATTATAAGTTAAATTTCAAGTAATTTAATCCAAAATCAAGTTTTTTAAAGCTTATTTTAAGCATTTTTATCTTAAATTTAATATATTTTACTTACTTATAAGTTAAATTTCAAGTAATTTAATCTAAAATCAAGTTTTTTAAAGCTTATTTTAAGCATTTTGAATTCTTAAATTTATAGATTAATATATCTTATTTCAAGATTTCTTGTTAAGTAAAATTAACTTACTGCATGGACAGATAATTTCACTTGTTTTAAGTGGTTTTGAATCAAATATAGTATATTTTTCTTATATGTAGACCAGCCGAATTTGCAGTTTGTTTGCACACAATTCTTTTCATACAGAGCTTCCAAGATATTCATAAACTAATCATATGATCTGTTCACATCATCAACATACACTTCATTCCAGTCTTGTTTATCTAGATCCTCTTTTAATTTTTCCAAAACTTTTTTTGATGTGTTTATGATCTTTTTCTTCATTGTAACTGCTTTTGTGATGCTTTGATCATTTTTATAGATTGTGAAAACTGGTAAATGATCACTTAAGTCGGTCGTTAAAATACCACCTATCACATCCCCATTTGTTATATTTGTGAAAATATTATCAATTATTGTGGCACTATGAGTTGTAATTCTTGTTGGCTTTGATATCAATGGATACATATTTAAACTGTACATTGAGTTTATAAATGTGCTTATGTTATTTGAATCTGTTTTATTTCCCATATCAATGTTAAAGTCTCCACACAAAAAACTTTTTTATTAAAACTCTTCTCCAATAGCTCCAAGATTTTATCAGTGAATATTTCTATATTTGATCCTGGTGATCTATATACACAACTTATTATGTTTTTATCATTTTTGTTTATTATTTCTATTGTTATCATTTCCATAATATTATCAACAATTATTGACATTTCATTATTTAATTTACATTTTATTTCATTATTAACAAATAGAGCGACTCCACCACCTCTTTTATTATTTCTGTTCATATGAAATAATTCATACCCTTCGATGTGAATATTACTTGTGTTATCATCATTGAGCCATGTCTCTGACAGTGCTATTATCGTAAAAGTTCTATTTAACTGTTTTAAGTAATCTGTTATTTTGGATATATTTGCATTTATACTTCTGCTATTAAAGTGAATAATAGAGAGAACTCCATTTGTTATATTGATGTCATTAAACTGCTCTTCATTATAATATTCGCTATCTTTTATTACAGGAATTTTTTTTGCATCAATCACATTTTCAACATTATATATTTTAGGTTCTGAGTCTTCGTATGTTGTCATGTTCTAATGTATTTGTTCATTTCACTGTATATTATGTCCATTTTGTGTGTGAGTTGTTTCATTGATTTGTAATTTGTCATCTCCTGAGTTCATCCAAGTTTTTCCAGATCCTTCAGTTCTTTTATCATTTTAGGCTGAGACCCTTCCTGTGTTTTGATAAAGATGTTTCCATTTCTTGTCCATGTTGATGCTATTTTGTTCTGTTTTTTAACAACCTTGCTTCACGTGCAAGGTTTCCATTTTTTTGTTAGATGTTCATTTATGTAAACGTTTGTTCCCTGCAGTTTTTTTGCTTGCATAATTACATTGTTTCTTAACTTCCTGCTAATGAACTTGACGACTACTGACGGTTTGAATCTTGGTGATTCACTGGGCAGGGTGTGACAGAACGAAATGTCCCCATGTTCTATGTCAATGTGCTTCATAAAGAAGCACTTGCAACTGTACTAACAACTTTATCAAGAGTGTCAATTAAATTTTAAACCAGTTTACAAATATAGGCAAGTTTGGAAAACAGAACAATCATTGGCTTAACAGTGACATTTTAAAATTGATAAAAGAAAGAGATAGAGCCTTTAAGAAATCCTTGAGTACAGGAATTACAACTGATCGTCAGATTTTTACATCACTGAGGAATAAAGTGATAAAACACATACGTAAAGCAAAAGCTATTTTCTACATTGACATTATAAAAGGAGCAAATGGAAATGGGAAAGTGATATGGGAAAATTTGAATAAGCTACTGGGACGCAACAATACTGATAATTTCAAAAATGTACAGCTTCAGGTAAATGGTGCACTGACAGATGACTTAAGCAAAATTGTTAATATGTTTAATTCATTTTTTATTAGTTCAATTGAAGAATTAACAATGCATCTCAAACACCCTGACATCCCACATAAATCTCTAGATGTCAATAAACCAGTATTTAGTATACAAGAAATCTCTGTCACTGAGGTTATAAAAACTATATCATCTCTAAAAGGCTCAAAGGCTAGAGACATATTTGGCCTGACAAGTCATTTTTTAAAGCTTCATAAAGAAGCACTTGCAAGTCCAATTGCACATATAATTAACCAATCGATTAAATACGGAGTAGTGCCATCCACATGGAAAATTGCCAGGGTTACCCCAGTGTTTAAGACAGGAGACAAAACAAAACCAGAGAATTATCGTCCTATAAGTATTTTGCCAATCATTTCGAAAATTGCAGAGAAATGGGTTGCTCTGCAGTTAACAGAGCATTTAAATGAAAGCCCAACTTCTCTCCATCCCATGCAATTCGGGTTTAGGAAGTATCACTCTACAGAGACAGCCACCTGTTACCTTCTGGAAAATCTAAAACAGCTTCTAGATCAGGGTGGCTTTGTGGGTGCTGTGTTCCTTGACCTGAAACGTGCTTTTGACACAATCAACCACAACATTCTTCTTGCTAAACTAACTCATTTTAATTTCTCTAATAGTGCCCTCTGCTGGATGAAATCATATCTGTCTGATAGAAAACAAGCAGTACAAATAGAAAACTCACAATCTACCTTTCTTACCTGCTCAGCTGGAGTCCCACAGGGCTCAATACTGGGACCAATCTTATTTAGCCTATATGTTAATGATTTGCCAAATGTTTGCAAAACTGTAAAAATGCAATTATATGCAGATGATACTGTATTGTATGTTCATGGAAAAACAAAAAATGAAGCTGCTGCTGTGCTTTCTAGTGCCATGATGCCGGTGTCTCACTGGCTCCAGGACTCTTGTCTACATCTCAACACTAAAAAAACAGTCTGTATGTTTTTCTCTCGGCTGCCACCAGATGATGGGCATCCATCTGTGTTGGTCAATGGCGAGACATTAGATGTGGTTGAACAATTTAAATACCTCGGAGTCATTTTTGATTCCAATCTAAATTTCAAGCAACATGTAAAGAGAATTTCACATATAATTAAACTTAATCTGGCAAACTTCAAACATATAAGACCTTCTCTGACAACAGAATCAGCAAAGGCTTACATGCATGCCATGATCTTCAGCCATATAGCCTATTGTTATACTACATGGTCTCACACTTCAGAGATCGTCATGAAGCCCCTAAAGTCTCTTTTTAAGAAAACACTGAAAATTTTTGACAAAAAGCCAATACAGTATCATTACTGCAACATCATAAATAAGTACAAAATTTTGGATTTTAATAGCTATCAGATTTTTATGGACGTTTGCCTGATTTTTAAAGTTTTAAATGGACTTGCTCCTCCTCCTTTAATATATTTTATAAGTAAAAAAACAAGTACAGTAAACACAAGAGCACTGACCAGAGGAGATTGTGATGTGCAGCGGCGCAGGACTAAATTTGGCCAAATGGTGGTGTCCATCAGAGGCACGCAGTCATGGAACACACTGCCAGTTTCCATCAGGAACTGTGGCACCTACTCCAGCTTTAAAAAATCTCTGAAACTTTGGCTGAAAACTAATCAGAAGTGCACTCATGTGTAGATTACTTTGTCTATTTTCTTATGGCATCATATTTTTATTGTAATTTTATGTTGTGTTATGTGCTATATAGGTGATGTTTGTATTTTTCTCCGCTCTTTTGTTTTATGGGACGTTTCTTATTCTTACCTGCCTTAGGACAACGGATGAAAATTAGCTATTGTGCTAACTCCGGCATATTTACATTGATGCTAACTGCTGTTATGTTGATTAATATGCATTGTCCTAACTTAAATAAATAAATAAATGAAATGTTCTTGTTCCATAAAAAAGTAACTACATGCTCCTCCAGAGTCTGTAGTTCTTCCTGTGGTGCATCCTCAGTTGGGTTAGTGTTAGTAAGAGCTTTTACATATGTCCGACACTTACTAACATCAAGTCCTGTGATCACCAAGTCATTTTGCTTTGTGTATTGTTCTAAGTCATCTATTTTTCGTTCCAGTTCAGCTATTTTATTGTCTTTGCTAATTATCAGCTCTTTCAGTTGTCTTATTTCATCAACCAGACTGGCCTGGGAATCCATTTTTGCTGATAATTTTGCTAGTTCTTCACCCATGAAGTTTAGTGATTTTTTAAAGCCTTGCATTTCTGCTGAGTTGTTTCCCTCCCTCCGACTCTGGTGCCTTTTGTCCTCTATTTCTCTTTTTTTCTCTAGTTCTATTTTTTTAATGTATTTTGGGGTTTAAAAGCCACTGGGACGTTGTGTTTAGAAAATAAACGTCTCAATGTCTCTGAAACTCCCGCAACATACGGAATGACCACTGGTCTGGGTTCCTTCTTTTCACCTGATGGCTGGCTGGAGTCCTGTTTGGGTTTCTTCTCTGCTTTCAGGAAGGCCCAGTTAGGATATCCACATTTCTCTAGAGCCTGTTTTGTGTGTGATTTCTCCTTCTGTCTGGCTCCTGAGTTAGTGGGGACGCTGTCTGCTCTGTGGTACAGAGTCCTGATGACTCCTAACTTGTGCTCCAGAGGGTGATGGGAGTCAAACTGTAAATACTGGTCTGTGTGGGTGGGTTTGCGGTACACCTCAGTTTGCAAATTTCCTCTATCAGAAACTGAGACCTCACAGTCCAAGAAAGCCAACCTGCCATTTTTTACATCTTCTCGTGTGAACTTGATATATTTATCCACAGAGTTGATGTGATCAGTGAAATGTTGGACTTCCTGAGATTTAATTTTAACCCAGGTGTCGTCAACATACCTGAACCAATGACTTGGTGGTCTCCCTGAAAAGGACGTCAATGCTCTCTTTTCTACCTCCTCCATGTACAGGTTGGCAACAATAGGATGGTAAATGGTAAATGGAGCTTATTTATATAGCGCTTTCCAGCCCCCTGTGAGGAGCCCCAAAGCGCTTTACAATACCAGCCATCCACCCATTCATTCAGACATTCATACACCGGTAGTGGTAGCCTGCCTTGCAAGGCGCCATCCAGACCTACCGGGAGCAACTCGGGGTTAAGTGTCTTGCCCAGGGACACAACGACACATGGTGGGCGGATGCGGGATTCGAACCTCCAACCTTCCGATCAGGGGTTGACTGCCATTACCACTACACCACGGTAGGAGAAATTGGAGACCCCATAGCACACCCATTTTTCAACCTTGCTCTCAAAGGCTGGAAAAAGCAGGTGTAACACTGAATGTGGAAAAATGGGATCCCTCGGGCAAAGTTTCCTTCTTAGGTCACATCATCACAGATTCAAGCATCAGCCCTGATCCAAAGAAAACAGAGTCAATTACCAACATGAAGGAACCAAGTAATGTGGCAGAACTTAGAAGTTTTCTGGGCATGGTGAACCAAGTGGGCAAGTTCATTCCCCATTTGGCAGAAAAGGACAAGGCCCTGCGTGATCTGTTGTCAAAAAGAAACAGCTGTGGGGCACGGACCAGGACAAAGCATTTAAAACTCTAAAAGAGGCTTTAACCTCAACTCCAGTACTGGCCATGCAGACCCAAACAGAGACACTAAAGTTTCGGCAGATATGGACTGGGAGGAGTTCTTCTCCAGATGTGGGAGGAAGGCTGGAGACCAGTAGCTTATGCTTCGCGGTCACTTTCTCCAACGGAGCAACGTTACGCACAGGTGGAAAAGGAGGCTTTAGCCCTTACATGGGCGTGTGAACGTTTTCGTGATTTCCTCATAGGGAAACACTTCTGCTTAGAGACAGACCATAAGCCTCTCATTTCCCTGCTGGGAGAACAAGCGTTGGACCTTCTTCCACCAAGAATTCAGCGTTTCAGGATGAGACTCATGCGCTACGTGTATGATATACAGTACGCTCCAGGTAAATCACTCTGGACAGCAGACACATTGTCCCGTTCACCAATTAAAAGACAGATGTCTCAGTTAGACAAAGATTTAATGGAGGACACTGTGGACAACATCATTCCAACTCTGCCAGTTAGTTCTTCATATTTGGACACACTTAAAGAACAGCTACAGAGTGACAACATTTGTGCACGTGTCATGGAGATGTGCACACAAGGATGGCCAAATCATGCAAACCAGAAACCACTGCTGAGAAATTACTGGCCTGAACGTGCCACTCTCACTGTGAAAGATGGTTTGTTGCTGAAAGACTCACGACTTGTTATTCCCTCAGCAATGCGTAATGACTAGTGGAAAAGCTTCATGAGGGACATCAAGAAGTTATGCCTCCTACCCACTGCCCCCTTTGTCGAGCGGCCGAAGCGGCCGGATAACACCGGTTTACATTCAAAGTCTATGGAGGAGACGCGTGGAGTCACGGCGAACAAGGAAGCGGCGAGATTCGAGTGATCGAAGCGGCGCGACGGCAGCCTGCACACGCACGCGCGCGTCGCCGTCGAGCCGCAGACGTCCCAAATGTTGATCTCTGGCGGCTCGACGCATCCGGCAAACAGTCGGGAGAGCCTCGCTATCTGATTACACAACCACAACGGGACTTTTTTCGGACTTTTTAAACTCACCGGATCCAGCCTCCAGGAATTGGACCCAAACTCCGGTAAGAAACGTGGCATTTTTACAGTTGCTGCTGACAGGCTGCTGTCCTCTCCAGTGTAGATCACCCCAAACATAAAAAAAAGTTTTAATCTCATCGAAGACCGTCGGAGGTGCAGTTAAAACAACAACTGAACCCGGAAAACAAGCCAGAGACCCCTCCCTCTGCTACCCCCTAGTGTACGTCATCAGACGGTGTTCAGTGGTTCAGTGGGACCGTGACCAGCGGCAAAAAGGGGACGGCAGGCGCGTTTCGAGTTGTGCAGTGGGTAGGAGGCATTAGGTGCAAAGCCTGTGCTTGTCAGTCAGTGTGGTGGCCCGGACTCAGTCAGCAAATAAATTAAATGGTGAAAATGTAGAACATGTGGAAAGGCACAACCATGACCACTCATGCCTTCCCAACACCCTGCCCGCCCATGGCAAAAATTAGGCACATATCTTTTTGAGTTGGGAAAGAAACAGTACCTTCTTGTTGTGGACTATTTTTCTAGATACTGTATGTTGAAATAACTCTTCTAAATGGGACAACAACAAATTAAAACGGAATTAATCTTAAGTCCATTTTTGGCCGACATGGTATCCCTGAGGTCCTAATGTCAGATAATGGACCACAGTATTCTGGGTGAGTCTTTTGCTGCCTTGTATAAGTTCTAACACATCACCAGCAGCCGAAGATTTCCGCAGATTATGGGAAGCGGAGCGCTCAGTACAGACTGTGAAAAACCGGTTAAAGAAAGCAGCAGATCCTTATTTAGCTCTTCTTGCTTATACAGTAGAGCTACACCGCTGCAGAATGGATACAGCCCTGCAGAGCTCCTAATAGGCCGAAGATTGCGCACAACGCTACCAGCAACTCCCTCTACTTTGAATCCTGCACTGCCGGACAGTGTCGACCTGGCACAAAAGGAGAGTCAAAGGAGGAGGATGGACATGGCTAACTTCAATAGGTGCCATCGGGCCAAACCTTTGTGTGACCTATCACCGGGAGAACAAGTTTGTGTTATGCAAAAACACCTGGGTCTGTGATCCAAAATCATGCCACACCAAGATCCTACATAGTGAATTTACCCCAGGTATCAGTGAGGCGCAATTGTATGCATTTGATCCCATTACAGTACTGTACATTCAACTTTGCAGGATAAGACTGTGAAAATGGGGTTGACAGAAGTTCCAGTCTTCATCAGCTGTTTCATCATCTGTTACTCCTGTAAAAACTGATGTTGTGAGAACAAGATCAAGGAGAATAATTATAAAGCCTACTAAACTGGACCTTTAAGAGAGAAAAAAAAGAGTTGAATTAAAAAGAAAGTTAAAAGAACTGATAACAGGTTGGATTGAAGAGGTTATGTTTGAGTTACAGTTATTTTATGTGTTCCTAGCCTGTGAAAGAAAGAAAGGGAAAAAAAAGGTTTCCCTATTTGTTAAAAGGGGAGATGTGGTGTTCATGAATAATAAATGTTAAACACTAGTGATCTTGAATGTTACTCACTGGAGGATGTGATGTGTTTATGCAACATGCAAGCTAGACGTTTTTGCTTACTATTAAAGAGTGTTTGCCAGCACACGGAGTCCCACATTTTTGTTCTAAAAACAAGAACACAACAACAATAAAAATGAATACCATAGTCCATGCTCAACAATGAAAATGCTATAATATGTGTACGGATGAAGATGTCCCCTTTACATTTCCGCCTGCACCCTCGTGTAACCTTGCCTATAACCGGCCCTTTAAGATGCTCCTACTTTCTTCACCGCAGATGACAGCAGGTGCAGAGACGTGCGCGGTCGTTGATCAGCTGATCCATCTGAGATTAACAGGACTTTTTTTTTTTGACCGGCGGGTCAGCGTACGGGCGCGGGTCAGCGTACGGGCGCGACAGGTAATGATCAACTGATTCATCTGAGATTAACGGGGCATTTCTTTTACGTCTTTTGACCGACAAGTCAGCAGGCGCGCACAGCCGGTGATGAACAGCTGATCCATCTGAGGTTAACAGGACATTTTTTACATCTTTTAACCAGCAGGTCAGCAGATGCACGCAGCCGGTGATGAGCTGATCCATCTGAAGCTTAACAGGACATTTTTTTACCTCTACCAGCCGGTTGAACCTGCAAGTAGATTAACACAATTTTATATTGTGCATTTTTATTTAGTTTAATTTGTGCTGTATGAGTCATAAAAACACATTATAGAAACCATATCTGACATGCACAATTATTGTGCAATGCCCCAGCACATTAAAAAAATTTATTGGCAGCGTATTGTTGTAATCTGTCACAAAAGCCACGCATGTTGAGCTGCATGCGGCTCTGGAGCTGTGCAATGAGTATTCATTGGGGCGACCGTGGCACATTGGTAATGGCAGTCGACCCCCGATCGGAAGGTTGGAGGTTCAAATCCCGCGTCCGCCCACCATGTGTCGTTGTGTCCCTGGGCAAGACACTTAACCCCAAGTTGCTCCCGGTAGGTCTGGATGGCGCCTTGCAAGGCAGGCTACCACTACCGGTGTATGAATGTCTGAATGAATGGGTGGATGGTTGGTATTGTAAAGCGCTTTGGGGCTCCTCACAGGGGGCTGGAAAGCGCTATATAAATAAGCTCCATTTACCATTTACCATTCAACCTTTATTTAGACAGATAAATCACATTGAGCCTTGAAGACTCATCTACAAGTGAGATCTGTTTAGACATACAACAAATAAGTGAAAGTGAACACATGTAGGATTTGGAGGCAAAAAAAAAATCCTATCAAACTCTTTTTTCTTGGCTGAGGAGAAAGACCCTGATAATGAAAAAAAAAACCACCCTGCACATAAAAGCACATGGTGACGTAGACATTCCGCAGAGAGGGAGGGAGATGACAAGGGCGGTGAGTGTGTCCAAGGACGTTCCCGGAGGCACTGTAGGAGTTCTGATAAGGATGGATTAATCAGCCAATTTCCCCGATGAGTTCTGTAAACAGATAACCTGACTGAGAATGATTGGATTCAATACCAGGATGATTGAACATGAACGATGTTGCCTTGAACCACTTTGGCTGTGGCTGCCTGCCTGGGAGGAGTCGACGGACAGGACGGCACCCAGAAACCATCTTAGTTCCAGCAAACTGGTTGGTCCACTTAAGGAGTTTACTGCTTGTGGGAAAACAGTTTACTGGAACTCCTCAGACTGATGAAACCCTTCAGATAGAGGGCAAAATGTCTCAAAA
>JBBPBX010049306.1:10169-25409 GCA_038048925.1 Garcialebias charrua
AAAAAAAAAAAAAAAAAAAGAAGAAGAAACTGTCCAGATGACCTGACTGAGTATTATTAGATCTGTAAACATTCTTGAGGGGTGTCAGGGAATGGCCAAGGACAACACCAGTGAGAATCCAAGAGTCCTGAAATGATGACAGTGTTTAGTCAGCTGGTTCCCTCTGGCTGATCCGTGGACTTCCTCGGTGGGAGTGAGGGGTGCAGAGCATCAGATTACAGAGCCTCCAGGCAAATTGCAAGGCCAGTCGAGGAGCCAAATTCAGATAAACAATGTTTGTTTTGAAGGCAGGCAGAAATCAACTGAAGTGTATCTGCCTCAAGTCTTTGTTGGTCTCACGTAGATTCTAGGACCCACATATTAAGATTAAGATGTGTGTGTGTGCATGCGTGCACATGCATGCGTGTGCGCGTTTGTCTATTTTGGCGTTATAGCCTCCCCTCAACAAAAATGCGTGCACATGCATGCGTGTGCGCGTTTGTCTATTTTGGCGTTATAGCCTCCCCTCAACAAAAATCCACTAGCCACCACTGGGTGATTGTGCCTCTCGGTCCTGTTTCCTTTTGTATGATTTCCCTTATTTCCCACACCTGTGAGCCTGACAGGTGTTTTGTGTTTAGCCCTCATCAGTGTTGGTATCAGTCATTCTGTGTCTTTGTGTTAGTCTTCATCCTGGCATTGGCCCCTGTCACCTCGGTCTCCTTCAGAGGGAGGGCAAAACGTCTCAGCACAAAAAGAAACCATCCAGATGATCTGTCTGAACATTGTTGGATTTTGTACCTGGATTATTGTGCATGGACTTCTCAGTCTCCTGTGTCCCTAGTGATTATGTAAGTTTGCTGCCCCGCCAGCCTTTTGTGTTTAAATAAATTATTATTTGCCTTTATCTCTGAGTTCCTTGTGTCAGCCTGCACCACTGGGTTGGACATTAAAGCACAGATTACAACAGGAAAATCATTGAAGAGGCCCTGACCCCCATTCCCCTATAAGAACTCCTAAACAGCGACCTGCAAAATGCTATAGACTCTGCATAACCCATGGATCAAGCTGACTCTGAAAACCTGGAAAAACATAACAACAACATACAAATTAGAAGAGGATATAGTAATATTAAAGTGGTGTGCCTATGATACACAATTTACTCCAAATAAATTAGACACTAGATTCAAGGAATGGGCATATAAAGGATTAACAGCTGTAAGATGATGAAAGACAACACACTACAAAGTTTTGAAAGAATTAAAGAAAAATACTCGTTAGAAACACAGGATATTTTTCGTTATCTACAGTAAAGACATTTTGTCAGTGATAAAATAAAACGAACATCCGAATTGAGCAAAAAGCTGTTGGACCAGTTGGCCCATTTGTTAAAGAGGCATATGACTCCACCAAACAGTGACATTATCTCAGGTCTATATAAAGGACTCCTAAACATGAAAGCACATTCAACTTTATACATCAAAACAAAGTGGAAATTGAGGGAGAAACACATATAACAGAGGAAGAGTGGAGAACAATCTGGGAGCATCAGTGGAAATGTAGCAGCTCTCTGAGATGGAGGGAATTTGGGTGGAAAAGTGTGACAAGATATTTTATTACACCTTACCAAAAATCCCACTATAAAGGTAATTATCCAGTTTGCTGAAGAAAATGTGGAAATAAAAGTGCAAATCATTACCATATTTTTTGGGACTGTCAAGTAATTATAACTTATTGGAAAGAGATACATAAGACCACACAAGATATTACTGGAAGTCAACTGCCTCTAGAAAGTAAAGTTTTATTTTTTGGACTCATACCTGAATGTATGGTCAAAGATGGACACATTTTTTTTTAAATATTTTATTAGTGGCGTACAAAAAAGCCCTCACAAAAAACTGGCTTTCACTAGCCCAACATTGACCATATGGATGGACATCACAACGGACATCACTCAAAGCTTCTTTATTGTCATTCATTACATCCAACAAAAGTATAAATTGTAAAATAAAAACAGTCATAAGATCTAAGATATGAACTAAGAAAAATACTGGTGAAGATTCTCAGTCATCCAGGACATGATAAAATCAGAACAAGTGTTCAATACAAAAACAACTGGTGTGCTGCCTTTTGTTAAAAGACAGAAATTTAAAGTTATAACTAGTTTAAGTAAATGCATGGTAGAAACGTAGAAGATGTTTGGGTTTTAAATTCTGGTCAGAGTGGCTTCTCTCTCTCTTGAGAATATCGTTTTACATGCTGCACGCTAGGAGTGAGCACTCTTGCGTAAGGTACAATCTTTGACGTATCGGGACAAGTTTGTCGAAAACGGCATAATAATAATAATAATAATGTCTATTCCTGTCATCTGCGTATGTTCCCATACACAGACGAAATTCGTCTCTGCATTTAACCCAACCACCTACCAGGTGGTGCAGTGAGCAGCCCGAAAGCGCTCGGGGAGCTGGAGAAATAGGTGTGCACTCATAGACACCCCAAGCTGGGTAGTGGCCGGGGCGCGAACCCGCGACCTTCGGATCCGTAGTCAAAAGCCCTGCCACTAGACCATCTTGGCACCTACCAAGCTAGATTATCGAGACAAAAAAAAAACAAGAGGGTGCAGTCACTTTAGACTGGGGTTTAAAAATTTTAAAAACCCTGGGGTACACAACACCAGTGCAAAGGCATCCTTCACACCAAGCTACTTTGCAGAACCCAAGGCCCCTAAATGACTGTTTATCCAAAAGGACAAGAAAGCTGTCATTCACAAATTAGACTCATCAATTAATGCATGTCAATAGATGATAGTGATTCAAAGAGAAAGAAAAACGTGCCAACTAAAACAGACCAGTTCATCATCATCATCATCATTTATTTCAGGCTCAATTTGATTAACCTGCAAAGAAAGATTGAATGAATATTTAGTTTTGTTGCCTTACAACCTGTTCACTCTGCTCACATATGTACTGTGGCCCCAAGGTGTAAATGAACAACATTTAAAAAACATATGACTGCATACCTACCCATCCAGGCTGTCACTGTAAAGTTTTCAGATCATACAGCTGTGGTGGGATGCATCACAAACAATGATGAGTCCAACTACAGGCAGGAGGTGGAACACCTGGAGAGCTGGTGCAAGAAGAACAACCTCCACATCAAGAAGATGAAGGAGATGATTGTGGATTTCAGAAGGAGCAACCCCCCTACCCTGAACATAGGAAGATCTGCTGTGGAGTTGGTCTCCAGTCACTATTATTTGGGTGTGCATCTGAATGACAACCTCAGCTGGAGCAACAACACCACCAGCCTGATCAAGAAACCTCATCAGAGACTCTACTTCCTCAGACGGCTGAGACGAGCTGGACTGAGTATCTCAGTCCTCACCTCCTTCTACAGGTGTGCAGTGGAGAGCATCCTGTGCTCCAGCATCAACATGTGGCATGGAGGCTGCACAGCTGCAGAAAGAAAAGCTCTACAGAGAGTGGTGAAGGCTGCACAGAAGATGTTGGAGTCAGTCTCCCCACCATCACAGACATTTACACCTCCAGGTGCAGAAAGAGAGACACCAGCATCATGAAGGACCCCACTCACCCAGCATACACTTTTTGCCCCCCTCCCCTCAGGAAGGAGGTTGTGGAGCATAAAGTGTAGAACCACTAGACTGAGGAACAGCTTCTACCCTGAAATTGTTAGGCTCACAAATCCTTAACCAGGATACTCACTGCAATGACACTTTAATTGATGGTATGTGACTTATCTGTGCTGCTGATAATCCATGCTGCTGATCTCATGCCACTGATCTCATGTTGCTGATAATCCATGCTGCTGATCTCATGCCACTGATCTCATGCTGTTGATTATCTCATGCTGTTGATTATCTCATGCTGCTGTATTCAATCATACCCATCTGCTCACCACAGACTCATGTTCAGGCTGCTGTTGTTACACCATATTATTTTACATTATTAGTGTTTAGAATATATCTTAGATCTTTTGGCATACTGTTTGGCATTTGTTTGGCGTACATCTTAGTGTACAGTATATCTTAGATCCTAACTTACTGTTTGTTTTTATACTTATTTTTTTCTTTTTGGGGGTGTAACTGGGACCCTGTGTACATAATTTAATTCTACCTCATGTACTACATGTGATGGTAATGATGACAATAAAGTTGACTTGACCTTGAACATAGTATTTTTAGAACTTCAGACTCAGATTTGCAGGTCAAATATCTGAGGTTTTATTGTTTTATTTATTATTTTTCAAGCTGTCCTAAAACTGGGAGAGGGTACATACCCCCTGTTGAAAAAAACAACTCTGTTCAACTGTATTTTATCAACCAGCTGTTTGTATGATCTGATTATGTCAGCTGATAACTGCTAGGTGGATGCAGTAATGGATGATGCAGCTCACTGAGGATAACGATGCTCCTCTTGTCTCTTTGTAAAAATGTGGCTGAATTAAACTGCTAACAGGAGCTGAAGCCGTTGAAGTGTGCAGCTGCCTATCTCTTCAGTCTGTTTGGTGAGGCATGTTTTCATTCAGCAAATTATCGTTCTTTTGTTTAAGTATCAAATAAAAAAAACATGGTTCGTATGGCTAAATGTCATCCTCTTGCTGAGCTTGAACAGATGTGGTGATATTTGAAAGATTCAGTCATGTGTGAAGCCTGGGTGGCTGCCTCTAATCTCATTAGAAGCTGACAATTTGAACTGCAGCCAGTCTTCAATCTTAAAGGCTATTAGAGCAGAAAAGCCTGGTATTAATTTTCCAATGTGCCAGTGCCTGTGTTGTAACACTATCTTTCTCTTTCTGCGATCTGAATCATATGGAAGTAGGTCAGTGGTGCTGGGGCCCGGCGATGAATGGGCTCTGTTAGCCCAAGTTCCACAGGCTCAAAGCAATTACACAGCAACACACGAGCCGTGCCCCAAATGAAATCGCTGGCACTCAACCCTTCAGCTCCTCCACAACAGGCCCAGACCTCACATTAACAGCACCAGTTACTGATTAAATATTAGTCTCACCTGGAGCATGGAACAGAGGTGGAGCTAGGTCAGCTTGTTTAAAAGTCTCATTGATATCAGTCAAACCCCAAATGTTCCCCACAACAAACCCCGAGATGATTATTTATAACCTGAAAGAAGTTTGTTTCACCGCAAAGATTTCCAAAAACACTTTCACAGGATGTCTGGATTCCATCATTGTCTCCTAAAGCTGCAAAAATCTCACAAAAATGCTCTTTGTCATTGAGCATAAACGCAAAGCACCCTGAAAAGTTTTCACTCATTTGCGCCCCCCCCCCCCTTCAGTTTTAGCTGAACCTATAGTTTGTGCCTTGTAGCTCTCATCATTATTAATAAGTTAAAAAAAATGTTGATGTTTACTGCAGACCCATGCACCTAAAATTTTTGGAAAATCTGCAGTTCTGTCAGCAAATTAGTCTCAAAACTGGAGCAGGAACCGTTCAAACCCACATGGAACATTTAGTGTTTTTACAGATCTGCTCCGTGTGGGAGGATTGTTATACAACTAACTGGGAACACTTTTAAACTTCAAATTTGCCCACTGAACACTTGTTGAAAAACACTTAGCCAAAATTATTTTGTGAGCAGTTTTTAATAGTTCTTTGGCAAGTTAACATTTTTGATTAAAAGGAAAAAAAAAACAGTATTTTAGGTTACAGTATTTCATCCATCCATCCATCCATCTTCTTCCGCTTATCCGGGGTCGGGTCGCGGGGGTAGCAGCCTAAGTAGGGAGGCCCAGACTTCCCTCTCCCCAGCCACTTGGAGCAGTTCCTCCGGGGGAATCCCAAGGCGTTCCCAGGCCAGCCGAGAAACATAGTCCCTCCAGCGCGTCCTGGGTCTTCCTCTGGGTCTCCTCCCGGTGGGACGTGCCCGGAACACCTCACCAGGGAGGCGTCCAGGAGGCATCCTAACCAGATGCCCGAGCCACCTCAACTGGCTCCTCTCGATGTGGAGAAGCAGCGGCTCTACTCCGAGTCCCTCCCGGATGACTGAGCTTCTCACCCTATCTCTAAGGGAGAGTCCAGCCACCCTGCGGAGAAAACTCATTTCAGCCGCTTGTATCCGAGATCTTGTTCTTTCGGTCATAACCCAAAGCTCATGACCATAGATGAGGGTGGGAACGTAGATCGATCGGTAAATTGAGAGCTTTGCCTTTTGACTCAGCTCTCTCTTCACCACGACAGACCGGTACAGCGCCCGCTTCACTGCGGACGCTGCACCTATCCGCCTATCGATCTCACGCTCCAGTTTTCCCTCATTCGTGAACAAGATCCCGAGATACTTAAACTCCTCCACTTGGGGCAGGACCTCCTCCCCGACCCGGAGAGGGCATGCTACCCTTTTCCGGCTCAAGACCATGGCCTCGGATTTGGAGGAACTGATCCTCATCCCGGCCGCATCACACTCGGCTGCAAACCGCTCCAGTGAAAGTTGTAAATCACGAACTGATGAAGCCAGTAGGACCACATCATCTGCAAAAAACAGAGAAGCGATTCTAAGGTCACCAAAACGGATCCTCTCAACACCTTGGCTGCGCCTAGAAATTCTGTCCATAAAAGTTATGAACAGAATCGGTGACAAAGGGCAACCTTGGCGGAGTCCAACTCTCACCGGAAACGAGCCTGACTTACTGCCGGCAATGCGGACCAAGCTCTGACACCGGTCGTACAGGGACCTAACAGCCCTTATCAAAGGGCCTGGTACCCCATACTCCCGGAGTACCCCCCACAGAACCCCCCGAGGGACGCGGTCGAATGCCTTCTCCAAGTCCACAAAACACATGTAAACTGGTTGGGCAAACTCCCACGCACCCTCCAGGACCCTGCTGAGGGTGTAGAGCTGGTCCAGTGTTCCACGACCAGGACGAAAACCACACTGCTCCTCCTGAATCCGAGGTTCGACTATCCGACGGACCCTCCTCTCCAGAACCCCTGAATAGACCTTACCAGGGAGGCTTAAGAGTGTGATCCCCCTATAGTTGGAACACACCCTACGGTCCCCCTTTTTAAATAGGGGAACCACCACCCCAGTCTGCCAATCCAAGGGAACTGCCCCCGATGTCCACGCGATATTGCAGAGTCGCGTAAGCCAACACAACCCTACAACATCCAGAGCCCTAAGGAACTCCGGGCGAATCTCATCCACCCCCGGAGCCTTGCCACCGCGGAGCTTTTTAACCACCTCGGCGACCTCAGCACCAGAGATCGGAGAACCCGACCCAAAGTCCCCAGGCTCTGCTTCCTCAGTGGAAGACGTGCCAGTAGGATTGAGGAGGTCTTCGAAGTATTCCGCCCACCGACTCACAACATCCCGAGTTGAGGTCAGCAGCACGCCACCTCCACCATAAATGGTGTTGGTCTCGTACCTCTTTCCCCCCCTGAGACGCCGGATGGTGGACCAGAATCGCCTCGAAGCCGTACGGAAGTCATTCTCCATGGCCTCTCCGAACTCCTCCCACGCCCGAGTTTTTGCCTCAGCAACCACCCGAGCCGCATGCCGCTTGGACTGCCGGTACCTATCAGCTGCTTCCGGGGTCCCACAAGCCAAAAAGGCCCAATAGGACTCCTTCTTCAGCCTGACAGCATCCCTCACTGCCGGTGTCCACCACCGGGTTCGAGGGTTGCCACCTCGACAGGCACCAACAACCTTGCGGCCACAGCTCCGATAAGCTGCCTCGACAATAGAGGCGCGGAACACGGACCACTCGGACTCCATGTCCCCCGCCTCCCTCGGAACGTGTTCAAAGCTCTCCCGGAGGTGGGAGTTAAAGCTCCGTCTTACGGGAGACTCTGCCAGACGTTCCCAGCAGACCCTCACGATACGTTTGGGTCTGCCAGGTCTGACCGGCATCCTCCCCCACCATCGGAGCAAACTCACCACCAGGTAGTGGTCAGTAGACAGCTCCGCCCCTCTCCTCACCCGAGTGTCCAAGACATGCGGCCGCAGATCAGATGAGACGACAACAAAGTCGATCATCGAACTGCGACCTAGGGTGTCCTGGTGCCAAGAGCACATATGGACACCCTTATGCTTAAACATGGTGTTCGTTATGGACAATCCATGACGAGCACAGAAGTCCAATAACAGAACACCACTCTGGTTCAGATCAGGGGGGCCGTTCCTCCCAACCACACCCCTCCAGGTCTCACTGTCATTGCCCACGTGAGCGTTGAAGTCCCCCAGTAGAACAAGGGAGTCCCCAGGAGGCGCACTCTCCAATACCCCCTCCAAGGACTCCAAAAAGGGTGGGTAGTCTGAGCTGCCGTTTGGTGCATAGGCACAAACAACAGTCAGAGCCCGTCCCCCCACACGTAGGCGAAGGGAGGCTACCCTCTCGTTCACCGGGGTGAACCCCAACGTACAGGCACCAAGATGGGGGGCAACCAGTATGCCCACTCCTGCTCGGCGCCTCTCACCAGGGGCAACTCCAGAGTGGAAGAGTGTCCAACCCCTCTCAAGGAAACTGGTTCCAGAGCCAGAGCCATGCGTTGAGGTGAGTCCGACTATTTCTAGTCGGAACCTCTCAACCTCACACACTAGCTCAGGCTCCTTCCCCACCAGAGAGGTGACATTCCATGTCCCAATGGCCAGCTTCTGTAGCCGAGGATCAGACCGCCAGGGTCCCCGCCCTCGGCCACCACCCATCTCACATTGCACCCGACCCCTTTGGCCCCTCCCACAGGTGGTGAGCCCATGGGAAGGGGGACCCACGTCTCCTCTTCGGGCTGTGCCCGGCCGGGCTCCATGGGTAAAAGCCCGGCCACCAGGCGCTCGCCAGCGTGCCCCACCTCCGGGCCTGGCTCCAGAGTGGGGCCCCGGTGACCCGCGTCCGGGCGAGGGAAAACTTAGTCCATTAATTGTACTCATCATAGGGGTTTATAATAATTGTATATGTTGAACACAAAATTAAAAACAATCTAAAGTAATGACTTGGAAGA
Organism: Garcialebias charrua; assembly: GCA_038048925.1. Classification (NCBI taxonomy): domain Eukaryota; kingdom Metazoa; phylum Chordata; class Actinopteri; order Cyprinodontiformes; family Rivulidae; genus Garcialebias; species Garcialebias charrua. Next base: position 19,117 of record JBBPBX010049306.1, read on the forward strand.
ATATTGGTTTTTGGATGCACTGATCTTCTGGTCTGGATTGTTAGAATGTATTTTCCTTCAGTATAAACATCCTGTTTTAGGTTTTCTTCTTCTTCCTCCTTTTCTTTCTGCTCTTCCCTCTTCAGGGGTCACCACAGCGAGTCATCCTCCTCCACCTCACTCTGTCCTCTGCATCCTCTGTCCTCACTCCAACTACCTTCATGTCCTCTCTAACTGCATCCATATATCTCCTCTTTGTCTTTTTCCTGGCAGCTGCATTTCTAACATCCTTCTACCAATAAACAAACTGTCCCTCCTCTGGACATGTCCAAACCATCTCAAGCTGTGTTTAACAGTACATGGACATAAGTAATCAGATTAAATGTCCATTCGGAATAAAAATGTGTCATGTAAACGCCACATTGGGATTATTCTTTGTTGGTTCAGCTCGATCCGAAATAATTTGCAATCAGAACAAGACAGGTTGTTTGTGCCAATTCATAATCCAAAAGGTGTACATGTAAACACTTAATATGATCATTTTATTTTGATTTTAGAACACTGACCTGACTGCGCATGTGTGACCTGTCAGCCTCACGTATTTCCACCTGGCTAATGCTAATAATATTAGCATGTCGGGGAAGCAAAACTGGTCGGTAAGTGACACAACATTTCTACTAGAAACTTTGAAAGAGCTCAAAATGATCTGTATTACGGTACCTGTAGCTCAGTCAGGGAGTGCAGTAACGTCTCCATATATAAGAAAGTTAATTCTCAATAGTCTCCATATATTTGAATTATTTAATCTGAAAACATTTCAATCTGGTCAAATAATTTTTCACATGTAAACATAGCTTCAGTCTGCCCTCTCTAACTTTATCTCCCAGTTGTTCAACATGTGCTGTACCTCTGATGATCTCATTCCTGATCTTATCCATCCTTGTCACTCCTAAGGAGAACCTCAGCATCTTCATTTCTGCCACTTCCAGTTCTTTCTCCTGTCTTTTTGTCAATGCCACTGTCTCCAGACCATACAACATAGCTGGTCTCACCACTGTCTTGTAAACTTTTCCTTTGACATTTGCTGACACCTTTTTGTCACAAATCACTCCTGAAACTTTTCTCCATCCACTCCATCCTGCCTGGACTCTCTTTTTCATCTCTTTTTAATCACTGTTTTTTTTATTAAAGTTTTTTCCTTTTATACATACAAATAAGAAAGTGTGGGTACAAAAAATGTTATACGTATGGTCTGTTTAAACAACTTACATAAATAAACACAAACAAAAATTCATTAAAAATTAATCCCATTCACTCCTATCCAGGTCACTGCCCTATGTCCACACACTACATCTTTAAACCTGACAAAAACAGAGAGCACAAAAAAATAAAACAGAGAATTCACCTGAAATATTATTGTATATTTTGGAATGTATCAAGAAAAGGCCCCCATATTTTATTAAATTTCTCAGTAGAGTGCTGAAGAGAACACCTTATTTTTTCTAGTTTCAAGCATGACAAAAGGTCATATAACCACTGTTTATGAGTTGGAAGGGCAGCACCCTTCCATCTTATTAGAATTGCACGCCTTGCTAACAAGGAACAAAAAGCCAGTGCTTGTCTTTTGGAGGCTGATAGAGGTAACTCTTCACCACTGATACCAAACAGAGCAAGGAGAGGGCTAGGTGTTACTTCTACTCTGAAGATTGTGGACAGGGTTTTAAAAACATCCGTCCAAAACTGACCAAGGCTGGGACAGGACCAGTACATATGAACCAGTGTGGCCTCAGCAGTTTTGCATTTGTCACAGTATGGGGTGATTTCTGGATAAATACGAGACAGTTTGCTTTTGGAGAAGTGGGCTCTGTGTACCACTTTAAACTGAATAAGACAATGGCGTGCACATAGAGATGTTGTGTTAACAAGTTTAAGTATAGAAGCCCATGTTTCATCTGGAATGGTCATGCCCAGGTCCTCCTCCCATACAGCTTTAAGTTTGGGTGAGGAGGTCTCCATCATGTTCAACATTAGATTGTAAAGCCGTGAAATAAGCCCTTTACGGGTCGGGTTCAATTGTAAGATGGTTTCCAACAGTGTAGGCTCTGGTAGAGAAACTGAGCCTGAAAAATGTGATTGAATAAAATGTCTGGTTTGTAAATATCTGAAAAAATGGGATTGTGGTAGACCATACTTATTGCTAAGTTGTTCAAATGATGCCAATTTCTTCTCAATGAAAAGGTCCTTAAAATGAGTAAGACCGCTCCTGTGCCATCCCAGAAACACCCCATCCTGAAGAGAAGGTTTAAACAAATGGTTAAGTGCAATGGGGCTTAGAGGGGAAAAATCCTTAAGTTTAAAATGTTTTCTAAACTGGCCCCATATTTTTAGTGAATGTTTCACTACAGGATTCAAAATGGAGTTGGGTGAGGAGAGTGAAAGTGGAGCACAAAGCATAGCTGGTAGAGATATATTATTGTTGTTGTGTAATTCCATAGTCACCCAATCAGGGGAATTACTCAGGTTATGGTAAAAATACCAGTGCACTAAGCATCTGAGGTTAGCAGCCCAATAATAAAACCGAAAGTTAGGAAGACCAAAACCCCCCTCCTCTTTAGGTTTTTGAAGATTCATCTTATTAAGCCTTGGACGTTTATTCCTCCATATGTAGGATGAAAAAATTGAATCCAGCTCGTTGAAAAATATATTAGGAATAAAAATAGGTAGTGCCTGAAAAACATATAAAAATTTGGGTAGTATAGTCATTTTAATTGAGTTTATACGTCCTACCAAGGACATGGAAAGTGGCGTCCATTTTGTGAGGGATCTTTTCACTTGGTTTCACTTGGTCTCGGTCTCGCACAATGGGAGACCGGGCTTTCTCCTGCGCTGCCCCTCGGCTGTGGAACGCCCTGCCCTCATATCTGAGGGCCCCACAGACCGTGACATGTTTTAAAAAAAGTCTTAAAACCTTTCTTTTTATCCAGTTTTTTAAATAATTAATTGTGCTTTTGTTTTTTATTGCTCCCAATTTTTTGAGTATTTTATCTGCATTTTGTGAATTTTTAATTTTTGATGCAATCATCTGTGAGGCTCCATCCTCTTGGTTGTTCCTTTTCTTTGTTGCATTTATGATTGATTTTTATCTTGATTTTATTTTTCATTGTAGCACTTTGAGATCTGTTTGATGTAAAGTGCGTTATAAATAAAAGTTATTATTATTATTATTATTGGTTCAACAGTGGAGTCAGATTTTCTTTGAACAAGTTTTTATGTTTTTTTGTCACTGTGACACCCAGATATGTAATTTTTTGTCTTTCAATTCTGAACGGCAAATTAGTAAAGTCTGAGATATTTACTTTATTACTTAAAGGGAAAAGCTCACTTTTGGTAAGGTTCAATTTATACCCGGAGATCTGGCCGAATTGGGTAAACAAGTTGAGGGCAAAGGGCAGTGAAGTTGATGGCTTGGAAATAAAAAGTAAAAGGTCATCAGCGTAAAGCGACACCTTATGTTCCATGTCATTTCTCCAGATGCCGGATATCTCCTTACTGGTTCGTAGTGCAATAGCGAGGGGCTCTATGGCTAGATCAAAAAGCAAGGGGCTAAGAGGACAGCCTTGGCGGGTGCCTCTTTGTAATTTAAATGGTTTCGAGGTTTGAGAATTAGTACGTACTGTAGCAGATGGCTGATGGTACAATAATTTAATCCAATGAATGAATTTTCCTCCAAAACCAAATTTACTAAGAGCTGCAAAAAGATAGTCAAATTCAACCCGATCAAAGGCCTTTTCAGCGTCAAGAGAAACAACACACTCATCCGAGACTGTGGGACTTGAATAAACTATGTTAAGCAACCTACGTATATTAAAATATGAATGTCGGTCTTTAATGAAACCTGTTTGGTCTTTTGAAATAACAGATGGTAGGACGGTTTCGAGCCTACGGGCAAGAATCTTAGCTAAAATTTTAACATCTGTATTCAAGAGAGAAATAGGTCTGTATGAAGTGCATTCCATTGGATCTTTTCCTTTTTTTACAAGTAGTGTGATACAGGCTTCATAAAATGACTGAGGGAGGGATCCTTGTTCAAAGCATTCAGTAAGGGTGGAACTAAGCTGAGCAGATAGTAAGACTGAAATTTTTTTTTTTAATTCAGAGGGAAAACCATCTGGACCTGGAGTTTTGCCAGACTGCATTGAAGCTATTGCTAGTGAGACTTCTGACTGGGAGATGGGTTCATCTAACCTGTTTTTGAGTTCAGGTGAGATGACAGGGATGTGAAGTTTAGCTAAGAAATCATCAATCTTTTTAGGATTGGTTTGTAATTGTGAGCTGTATAACTCCGAGTAGAAGTCTCTGAATGCATCATTAATTTTTTCATGATCTGTGATTGTATTGCCGTCTTGTTTTCGAAGTTTAGGAATAGTTTGCCTTGCCCTAGAGCCCTTAAGCATGGTTGCTAATAGTTTATCAGGTTTGTCGCCATGTACATAGAATTTGAATCTGTCATGCAAGAGAAAACGTTCAGCTGAATGTGTTGTTAGTAGGTCAAGCCTCGTTTTAAGTTCAATACGCTTTTTCAAAAGTTCCGGACATTGATTGTGTGCATATTTTACGTCAATCTCTTTGATTTGTTGCATTAGGTTATTCTGTTCGTAAGTAGACTGTTTTTTTATTTTTGCTGAGTAGGCAATAATCTGGCCTCTGATATAGGCCTTAAAAGCATCCCATACTATGAGGCTAGAAATCTCTTGGGAGGAATTAGTAGCAAAAAAAAAATGTATCTCATCCTGAATAAACTTTAGAAAGTTTTCATCCGAGAGCAAGGTTGAATTAAAACGCCACTGTCCAGTTCTTGGGGAAAAGTGAGGAAGAGATAGGGACATAGTGAGTGGGGCGTGATCTGAAATTACTATGCTCTGGTAATCACAGGAGCGGATCTGATTTAAGTATCTAATATCTGTGATAAAGTAATCAATTCTTGAATAAGTTTTGTGTACGTGTGAAAAATATGAGTACTCTCTCTTATCAGGGTTTAGAGCACGCCACACATCGCACAGTCCGTAGTCAGATAAAAAGGTTTGAATGACTGATGCAGATTTGCTTATGACATTAGTTTTAACAGATGAGCGGTCCAAAACTGGGTCCAACCAGCAGTTGAAATCACCGCCCAGCACCAGACGATATTTATTGAGATCGGGTAAAGAAGAAAATAGTTGTCTAAAAAAATTATCATCATCTGTATTAGGAGCGTAAACATTCACCAGGGCAACTAAAGTGCTGTAAAGTTTCCCACTCACTATAACAAACCTGCCATATTTATCAGCTACCACATTATGGGCCTCAAATGGAGTATTCTGGCTGATCAGTATGGAGACCCCTCGTGCTTTGGCTTGAAAGAGAGAATGAAAGCGTTGTCCTCTCCAGCATGCCAGGAGACGCACGTTATCAGAGCTCCTGATGTGAGTCTCCTGTAGAAACGCCACATCTGTATTAAGGTGTTTAATATGGGAGAAAACCTTTCTTCTCTTCACTGGATGGTTTAAACCTTTAACATTCCAACTTAGGAAGTTTAAGTGCTGACTCATGTGATTTCAGAAATAAAGCTTGTGTGCTCCTTTATTATAGGTATGACAAATAGAGACTGAAACAAAAAAGATGAAAGTAAAATTATGCAACTGTGTGAGACTCCTGGCAGTGACCTTAGCCCTCCCCCATCCCCCCAACAAAAACAAACAAACAAACAAACAAACAAAAAAAATGGCTGCCAGAGAAAAAATAATAAAATAAAACAAAAATGGCAGCAAGCTCTTCGAACCTAACATTCTTAAGAATTTAATCTTCCTGGTCTCAGAGACGAATCAGAGCTAACCACTGCTCCTAGGAATAAATGTAAACCCCTTATAGTAATAGCCTACTGTATTAATATCTGACAGAAACAAGCAACCATGACCACAGTAGAATTTTTTTTTTTTTGTATATAATAATAAGTTCAAAAATTAATGTGAAAGGAGTCTCCAGTCTTGGTGTTAGGCTATATTATTCAGCCATAATCAAACTGCTGTGTGGTGGGGCTACCTTTCCATTCATAAAGTCCACTGTGGGAACAGGGGGTGGCCAGAATCAATCCTTCATTAATAAATTAACATATGTCTGTTCTGAAAAAATATAGCCTACAAATGCGCACTGAAGGAAAAATAGCTGCGCGTGTCTCCAAAGTGCACCCTGCCACGCCCCTGCATGTGTGTGTTTGTTACCTCTCATCCACTTTAACTAATGAAGTTATTAATTCATGGGTTCTCCGATGATTTGGG
>JBBPBX010049307.1:4433-25408 GCA_038048925.1 Garcialebias charrua
TATATATATATATATATATATATATATATATATATATACTATATATATATATATATATATATATATATATATATATATATATATATATATATACATATATATGGTAAATGGAGCTTATTTATATAGCGCTTTCCAGCCCCCTGTGAGGGACCCCAAAGCGCTTTACAATACCAACCATCCACCCATTCATACACACATTCATACACCGGTAGCGGCGACTGCCATGCAAGGCGCCTTCCAGTCCTACCGGGAGCAACTCGGGGTTAAGTGTCTTGCCCAGGGACACAACGACACATGGTGTGAGTAACCGGGATTCGAACCTCCAACCTTCCGATCGGGGGACGACTGCCATTACCACTACACCACGGCCGCCCATAATATATAATATATATATATATATATATATATATATATATATATATATATATATATATATATATATATATATATATATATATATGTGTATATATGTGTATATATGTGTATATATGTGTATATATGTGTATATATGTGTATATATGTGTGTGTATATATATGTGTATATATGTGTGTATATATATGTGTATATATGTGTGTATATGTGTATATATGTGTATATATGTGTATATATGTGTATATATGTGTATATATGTGTATATATGTGTATATATGTGTGTATATGTGTATATATGTGTATATATGTGTATATATGTGTGTGTATATATATGTGTGTATATGTGTGTATATATATGTGTATATATGTGTGTATATGTGTATATGTGTGTATATATATATATATATATATATGTGTATATATGTGTATATATGTGTATATATGTGTGTGTATATATATGTGTGTATATGTGTGTATATATATGTGTATATATGTGTGTATATGTGTGTATATGTGTGTATATGTGTGTATATGTGTGTATATGTGTGTATATGTGTGTATATGTGTGTATATGCACATAATCTCGTTTTCATCACATGTACCACATGCTGTGCAAATGACAATAAATACTCTCTGACTCTCTGACTCTGATATATAAATATGCCCCCAAGGCCTCATCCACACCAACAGAATGGCCTCATATACATACCAATGGCTGCAAAAATGCAAATTCAATGAGCCATTTGACTAACTCCCATGGGAACTATCCACAGTATTCCTACGCCCCATGACGCTTTGCGCGAAATGTGCACACGACTTCCTGTTGACCGGAAACACCGTTTGTTTACATGCGAGTAATACAGTTGAAGACAGTCCAAACTTTGTTGTTTTAGTTCATTAAAAATGTGGGAACACCACTCGTTTTGTTAAAAGAGGAGGGACAAATAAAAAGAAATTACAGATGTTACCTGATCGCGCAGACATAATTTAAAAATACATAAATAGCGAACGCGTTTGCTCCGGCCTCTCGGCTAAGGTTTGTTAGCAGCTATCTCGGCTAAAAATACCGGTCGCGTCTGAGATCTATCGTTTTAAGACAGTAAATCTTCCAAAACTCTCATTAATAAACCCTCCCCGAATAAAAAGATGTTACCTGATCGCGCAGACATAATTTAAAAATACATAAATAGCGAACGCGTTTGCTCCGGCCTCTCGGCTAAGGTTTATTAGCAGCTATCTCGGCTAAAAATACCGGTCGCGTCTGAGATCTATCGTTTTAAGACAGTAAATCTTCCAAAACTCTCATTAATAAACCCTCCCTGAATAAAAAGAAATTACAGATGTTACCTGATCGCGCAGACACAGCCATAGAGTAGGATGCAGGAACACTCTTTCTTTGTTTTGGGTCCGTGTTGAAAACACTGTTGTTTTAGCCAAAGATTTAGCTTGGTCCGGTTGTTGGTGCAGCCGCGAACAGCACAGCAGGTACCTGAACCCCGGTAGGACATTTCAGTAAACGTTCCGTTTAAACAAAAGCTGTGTTTGCTCCGATAAAATGAATGAAAATAACTTTCAAAAACACCCGCGATCCATACTCCGCCTATGGAATACAGGCACTTCCGGTGTCGGACAGGAAGTACAATGCACATTCGCTTCTACAGTGACACCCTCAGGAATACTGTGGATAGTTAGAAAAGCCAAATGGCTCACATCTGGGTAGTACTGGTGTTAAAGTGAAGTGAGAAGGACCTTCAGGAGGATCAACCCTCACTAAGCAAGTGGCCCAGGCAACATCCCTGGGAAAGTGCTGAAAGAATGTGCTGATCAACTCTGTGATCAGCTCTGTGATGTGCTGGCCAACATCTTTAACTTCTCACTCACCCTGGCAACAGTTCCCACCTGCCTGAAGACCACCACCATCCCAGTCCCAAAAAGCTCCACAGTGACTGGTCTGAATGACTATCGGCCAGTGGCCCTCACCCTGATAGTCGATAATGCTTCGAAAAACTGGACATAACCCACATCAGAACAACCATCAACATCAACGAGGGCCCTCATCAGTACACATACCATGAAAATCAAACTACAGAGGACACCATCTCCTCTGTGGTCCACACTGCTCTCACCCACCTGGATCAGAAGGACTCATACGTCCGTCTGCTCTTTGTGGACTTCACATCTGCTTCAACACCATGATCCCCCAAACCCTGATGGACAAACTTTCCACACTTGGACTAAGCCCCTCCATTTGTAACTGGGTACTAGACTTCTTAGCAAACAGACCACAGTCAGTGAGGATTCACAACTTCTCCTCCTCCACCATAACCTTCAGCACTGGCTCTCCTCAAAGATGTGTGTTGAGCCCTCTTCTGTTCACTCTGCTCACATATGATTGTGCAGCTACCCATCCAGGCTGTCATATTGTAAAGTTTGCAGATGATACAGCTGTGGTGGGATGCATCACAAACAATGATGAGTCCAGCTACAGGCAGGAGGTGGAACACCTGGAGAGCTGGTGCAAAGGAATAACAACCTTCACATCAATGTGAAGAAGACAAAGGAGATGATTGTGGACTTCAGAAGGAACAAACACACCCACACCCCACTGAACATAAGAGGATCTGCAGTGGAAGTGGTCTCCAGCTACAAGTACTTGGGTGTACACCTGAATGATAACCTCAGCTGGAGCAACAACACCACCAGCCTGATCAAGAAAGGTCATCAGAGACTCTACTTCCTCAGACGGCTGAGACGAGCTGGTCTGAGCAGCTCAGTCCTCACCTCCTTCTACAGGTGTGCAGTGGAGAGCATCCTGTGCTCCAGCATCAACGTGTGGCATGGAGGCTGCACAGTTGAAGAGAGGAAAGCTCTGCAGAGAGTGGTGAAGGCTGCACAGAAGATGTTGGAGTCAGTCTCCCCACCATCACAGACATTTACACCTCCAGATGCAGGAAGAGAGCCACCTGCATCATGAAGGACCTCACTCACCCAGCACACTCACTCTTTGCCCCACTCCCCTCAGGACGGAGGTTGAGGAGCATCAAATGTAGAACCACTAGACTGAGGAACAGCTTCTACCCTGAGGCTGTTAGACTCATGAATAAATAACCAGAATAATCACTGTGAAATATCACATCATGTTGCTGCTGATCTGTTTCATGTTGCTGCTGATCTGTTTCATGTTGCTGCTGATCTGTTTCATGTTGCTGCTGATCTGTTTCATGTTGCTGCTGATCTGTTTCATGTTGCTGCTGATCTGTTTCATGTTGCTGCTGATCTGTTTCATGTTGCTGCTGATCTGTTTCATGTTGCTGCTGATCTGTTTCATGTTGCTGCTGATCTGTTTCATGTTGCTGCTGATCTGTTTCATGTTGCTGCTGATCTGTTTCATGTTGCTGCTGATCTGTTTCATGTTGCTGCTGATCTGTTTCATGTTGCTGCTGATCTGTTTCATGTTGCTGCTGATCTGTTTCATGTTGCTGCTGATCTGTTTCATGTTGCTGCTGATCTGTTTCATGTTGCTGCTGATCTGTTTCATGTTGCTGCTGATCTGTTTCATGTTGCTGCTGATCTGTTTCATGTTGCTGCTGATCTGTTTCATGTTGCTGCTGATCTGTTTCATGTTGCTGCTGATCTGTTTCATGTTGCTGCTGATCTGTTTCATGTTGCTGCTGATCTGTTTCATGTTGCTGCTGATCTGTTTCATGTTGCTGCTGATCTGTTTCATGTTGCTGCTGATCTGTTTCATGTTGCTGCTGATCTGTTTCATGTTGCTGTGTTCATGCATGCTCATCTGCTCACACAGACTCATGTTTGTGCTGCTGTTCAGCGTATTGTTTTATTTTATTTTATTGCAATTTTCTTAAAATATTTGCATTGAAGAAGTACAATATACATAGTCTTAATCAATGGTTAATTTTCCAGTGCTCTTATTGTCCAGTTGAGAAGGTGGTGTATTCTTTCTGTAATAAGTCCATTTTTCCCATTTTTCATTAAACTGCGCCTCTTGCAGTCTTAATTTATGAGTGAGTTTTTCCATTACAAATATCTCTTCCACAGTGCTCAGCCACCGCTCCACAGTCGGTGGATCCACTTTATACCACATTCTTGTGATGGCTTTTTTACTTGCTGTCAACAATATTTTAATCAGGTATTCATCCTCTTTTTGTATGATTTCGTGTGTAATATTTCCCAAATAAAGTATTTTGCATGTTTTGGGTATTTCATATTGTAGTATTTTATTCAAAGTAAGCCATATTTTATCCCAATACCCTTTTATTTTTTGACATGACCAAAATATATGCACATGGTCCACATCTCTGTGTCCACAGGATCTCCAGCACGGTTGCATGCTGGATGCCATTTTCTTCTGAAGTTTTGGTGTTATAAAAATTTAATTGAATTGATAAAGCTTCCTCGGATGAGAAGCGAAACGTTTTCTGTTACAAATAAAGTCCAGTTGTTCTGTATTGAACGCCTTTTTAATTTTATCATGTCCTGGACGACTGAGAATCTTCACCAGCACAAAGAATTTAATGATGTTTTTCCAATTGAATTCTCTCCAGAACCTGGATCTGGTGGCCGTACACGGCATTTTACAGATGTTTAACCATTCTTCCTCAGTTATTTGTTCCTGCATTTCTTTTTCCCATTTTTCTTCAATATATAGAGAGGAAGTTTTCTTTTCTGCCATTAGACCTCTGTATAAAGTTGAAATTATTCACATTTTTTCCCTCATAGGCCTTCCGAAAGACTTCAATAATTTTGCTTGTTGTGTCAGTTTTTACCTCCATTTCATAGTAATGTCTACTTTAGTACCGATACTGTTCTTGCTCCTCCAATCCAAATTTTTCCCTCAGATTCTCAAAACTCTGCAGCTTACCCCTTTCAATCATCTTACACATCACTGTTATACCAGAGCAAAAAACTCTACATCAATGGCTCTCATGGAATTAATGGAACAAATAACTACTGCTGTCGATCAAAAACAATATTGTATCAGTATTTTTGTTGATTTAAAAAAAGCATTCGATACTATTGATCACACCATTCTCCTAGAAAAGCTAAGCAAATATGGTATTAGAGGACCAGCATTACAGTGGGTATCTAGCTACTTAAAAGATAGGAAACAATTTGTACAAATAAATGATGTAAGATCTGACCTCTGTAATATCACATGTGGAGTTCCCCAAGGCTCTGTACTTGGACCAAAGCTTTTTATTTTATATGTGAATGACTTAGTAAATGTGTCAGGACTCCTTAAATGTGTACTTTTTGCTGATGATACCACTTTTTTCTGTTTAGGTGAAGATATAGAACAAATGTTGGAATTGATAAAGACAGAATTTGTCAAGATACAAACTTGGTTTAAAATAAATAAATTATCATTAAATCTAGAGAAAACTAATTACATGATATTCGGTAATAAAAAGAAAACTGTTGATGTTCCACTCAAAATTGAGGATGTTGAGATTTGTAGAGTGAGTGAGGTGAAGTTTTTGGGTGTTATCATTGATGACAAACTGACATGGAAACAACACATAAATTCTGTAAGAATAAAAATAGCTAAATCGATTGCAGTACTGTACAAAGTCAGAGACCTATTAAATGATAAGGCTCTATATTTGTTGTATAACACAATCATTGTTCCACACCTAATCTATTGCATTGATGTTTGGGGGAATGCGTGTAAAACAATCACAAAACCTATATTCGTATTACAGAAAAGAGCTGTAAGAATTATCACTAGAAAGCATTATCGTCATCCATCAAGTACATTATTCTATCACCTTAAATTATTGAAGTTCCATGACTTAGTAGACTATAATATCTTATCAGTTATGTATAGAGCTCAAAGAAATGCATTACCTTTAAATATCCAAATGCACTTTGTTAAAAGACAAAGTTGTTATAATCTAAAGGGGACAGAGTTGTTTGTAAAACCACAGTTCAGAACTAGTTTGAAGGGACGTTCTACCTCAATCCAGGGAATTAGATTATGGAATGGCTTGGAGAATGTAGTTAAAAATGCCAAGTCAATTTTTACATTTAAAAAAATGATCAAAACAAATGTGTTAAAAAAATATATATGAAATAGCGTAATGTGTATTGTATCAATTAGAAAATTAGAGTTAGTCATTTTGTACTGTTGTAAATTTGTATTGTATCAATTAGAAAATTAGAAAGAGTTAGTCATTTTGTACTGTTGGTTGAAGATTATTATTGTTAAATCTGATTGTTGAAAAAGTTGGTTGAAGATTATTATTGTTTACATGGCTGATTATTGTTGTTTAATCTGATTGTTGTAAGTAAGGGGCAGATATAATAAGATTTATTCTTCTTTCTGCTACCTTTCATTTTTTTACATTTTGTACACTATCATTTAATGAGATTGTCTTGTATAGTTTCTTCTGTAAAAAAAATGAACAAATTTAATAAACATAAACATAAACATACCTTTATTTGCCCACTGTTTAAACCCTTTATCATGGGTACCTGGTATGAACCATGAATCCCAAGCAAACCAGCTCAAGATCCTTGTTTCTTTTTCTGGTTTATATCTATCTACAACAGCGTATTGTTTTTACGCTATTAGTGCTTAGTGTATTTTTAGTTGATATTTTTCTTAGTTCATATCTTAGATGTTATCACTGTTTTTCTTCAACATTTTAATACTTTTTTTGATGTAACTGGGACCCTGTGTACAAAATTTAGTTACACCACATGTACCACATGAGGTGTGTATGAAAATAAAGAGCATTGAAGCCTTGAAAACAGCCTAAAAGAGATTAATAATAATAATAATAATAATAATAATAATAATAATAATAATTTTATTTAAAAGCGCCTTTCAGGACACCCAAGGACACTTATCAAACCTATACAGTTCAAACATTATCAGCGACAAATTGAAATAAAAAATACATAAAGAATATAAAATGCAAAATAATAAAAATACATTTAATAAAGTTAATGATAAGCTAGTCTAAAGAGATGTGTTTTCAGAGCAGTCTTGAACAGAGAAAGGGAGGTGGTGTTTTGAAGGTCTGGTGGTAGAGCGTTCCAGAGGTGAGGGGCAGAGCAGGTGAAGGCCCTGCTCCCCATGGTGGAGAGGCGGGCAGAGGGTACATGGAGATGTAGCGAAGAGGAGGATCTGAGAGAGCGTGATGGGATGGAGATTTGTAGGAGGTCAGATAGATAAGGAGGGGCAAGGTTGTGGATAGATTTGAACGTGAGGAGTAGAATTTTGAAGATGATGCGTGATTTAACCGGGAGCCAGTGGAGCTGCTGCAGGACAGGAGTGATGTGGTTATAGTAGGAGGAGCCAGTGGAGCTGCTGCAGGACAGGAGTGATGTGGTTATAGTAGGAGGTTTGAGTGATGACACGGGCAGCTGAGTTCTGGACCATCTGTAACTTGTGGAGAGATTTGTTGGGGAGGCCGTAGAGAAGGGAGTTGCAGTAATCGATACGGGAAGTCACAAGACTGTGCACCAGGATGGCTGTGGAGCGGGGTGTGAGAGAAGGACGGAGACGGTTAATATTACGGAGGTGGAAATAGGCAGACCGAGTAATATTGTTGATGTGTGAAGTGAAGGAGAGAGTGGTGTCGAGGATGACACCGAGACTCTTGACCTGAGGGGAGGGGGATAGCAGAGAGTTGTTAAGGGGGACGAGAAGATGTTCTGATTTTGAAATAGAGTTTTTGGTACCGACGAGAATGATTTCTGTTTTGTTGAAGGAAATTGTTAGAAAACCAGTGATTTAGCTCATTGAGACAGTCGGTGAGGATGGAGGGTGGGTGGGTGGAGTTAGGTTTTGATGACAAGTAGAGCTGTGTGTCATCAGCATAACAGTGGAAATGGACGCCGTATTTGCGGAAGATGTGACCTAGAGGAAGGAGGTAAATGATGAAGAGGAGGGGTCCGAGGACAGAGCCTTGGGGGACACCCGTGGAGACAGGGGAAGACTGGGAGCGGAAGGATTTAAGCTGAATGAATTGAGTGCGGTCAGAGAGATAGGAGGTGAACCAGTCTAACGGGGTACCTGAGATGCCAATGGAGGTTAGTCTGTTGAGGAGGATAGAATGACAGATGGTGTCGAAGGCAGAACTTAGATCCAGAAGAATGAGGATGGACAGAAGACCAGAGTCAGCAGCAAGAAGGAGGTCGTTAGTAATTTTTACTAGAGCTGTTTCGGTGCTATGGTGGGGGCGAAATCCAGATTGAAACTCTTCATAAATGTTGTTGTTGGACAGGTGAGAGTGAAGTTGACTAGCAACAGTTTTTTCAAGAATCTTGGAGATGAAGGGCAGATTGGAGATCGGACGAAGATTATTGAAGTTGGTGAAGTCAAGACCTGGTTTCTTGATGATGGGGGTGATGGCAGCAGATTTGAAGGCTGTGGGAACAATGCCAGAGGTTAGGGAGGAGTGGATGATATTAGTGATGATAGGGAGCAGAGACAGGATTTAACAAGAACTGTGGGAAATGGGTCAAGTTGACAGGATGAGGACTTGGACTTGCTGATAATGTCAGCAATGTCATCAGCAGAGGGGAGGGAGAAGACAGAGAAAGGGAGGGAGGGAGGGGGGAGTTCAACAAGGATGCTGGGGGCAGTATTTGGTCCAAGGTGTTTATGAATTGAAATAATCTTTTCATTGAAATATGACATCAGGGAGTTGCAAAATTCTGTGGAAACCATGTGAGAGGGTAGAGAGTTAGGAGATGAGACAGAACGGTGAAGGAGAGAGAACAATGTTTTTGAATTACCAACATTAGAACTGATGATGTCAGAGAAGTAGCTGGATTTGGCTTGAGAAATACTGTTCTTGTAATGGATGAGGTGGTTTGCATAAAGTTCCTTGTGAATTGTGAGACCGGATTTTTTATAAAGACGCTCTAGCCGCCGACCTTTGGTTTTCAGGGAGCGGAGTTCTGGAGTGAACCAGGGTGCAGAGTTGGAGAAGGAAACAGTCCGGGTTTTCAGAGGAGCAACAGAGTTAAGGATGTTGGTTAGGCTGGTGTTGTATAATGTGACAAGATCATCTGGGTTGGAGGAGTTGAAAGTGGAGAAGGTATTCCAAAAAAGCTAAGTCTGGTCCTCTGGACATTCAAAACAAAAAAAAATAAATAAATAAATAAAAAAAAAAAAACTGTAGAAACGTTTCGTCTTTCGTCCGAAAGACTTCCTCAGTCTGAGAAGCTGTGTTCAGCTCAGTCTTATAAATAGCACCCTCCCACAGTGGATCAACCAGTTGGCTGATGACAGCCGAAACCAGCTGCTCACATGATCAAGGAGGACCATCAGCCTGACGATGGATCGTTAACACCCTGATGGTTGTTTGCTATTCACAGAGGGCTGAGTGATACTAGCAATAACAGCATTGTAAGTGGGGGACAGTTGAACCCGGAGGCCTCCACCTCTGTTTAATGATGGACGGTTTCTTTTCACAAAGATGGCCTCCTTTACTCCTCTCTCAAACCATTGTTCCTCTCTATCAAGGATGTGAACATCTTCATCCCTGAAAGAGTGACCGCTGGCCTGGAGACGAGTGTAGACCGCGGTTTTCATGCTGGTCGTGGAACACTGGACCAGCTCTACGCCCTCAGCAGGGTCCTGGAGGGCACGTGGGAGTTTGCCCAACCAGTTTACATGTGCTTTGTGGACTTGGAAAAGGCATTCGACCGCGTCCCTCGGGGGGTTCTGTGGGGGGTACTCCGGGAGTATGGGGTACCAGGCCCATTGATATGGGCTGTTAGGTCCCTGTACGACCGGTGTCAGAGCTTGGTCCGCATTGCCGGCAGTAAGTCAGGCTCGTTTCCAGTGAGAGTTGGACTCCGCCAAGGTTGCCCTTTGTCACCGATTCTGTTCATAACTTTTATGGACAGAATTTCTAGGCGCAGCCAAGGTGTTGAGAGGATCCGTTTTGGTGGCCTTAGAATCGCTTCTCTGTTTTTTGCAGATGATGTGGTCCTATTGGCTTCATCAGATCGTGATCTACAGCTTTCGCTGGAGCGGTTTGCAGCCGAGTGTGATGCGGCCGGGATGAGGATCAGTTCCTCCAAATCCGAGGCCATGGTCTTGAGCCGGAAAAGGGTAGCATGCCCTCTCCGGGTCGGGGAGGAGGTCCTGCCCCAAGTGGAGGAGTTTAAGTATCTCGGGATCTTGTTCACGAATGAGGGAAAACTGGAGCGTGAGATCGATAGGCGGATAGGTGCAGCGTCCGCAGTGAAGCGGGCGCTGTACCGGTCTGTCGTGGTGAAGAGAGAGCTGAGTCAAAAGGCAAAGCTCTCAATTTACCGATCGATCTACGTTCCCACCCTCATCTATGGTCATGAGCTTTGGGTTATGACCGAAAGAACAAGATCTCGGATACAAGCGGCTGAAATGAGTTTTCTCCGCAGGGTGTCTGGACTCTCCCTTAGAGATAGGGTGAGAAGCTCAGTCATCCGGGAGGGACTCGGAGTAGAGCCGCTGCTTCTCCACATCGAGAGGAGCCAGTTGAGGTGGCTCGGGCATCTGGTTAGGATGCCTCCTGGACGCCTCCCTGGTGAGGTGTTCCGGGCATGTCCCACCGGGAGGAGACCCAGAGGAAGACCCAGGACACGCTGGAGGGACTATGTTTCTCGGCTGGCCTGGGAACGCCTTGGGATTCCCCCAGAGGAGCTGCTCCAAGTGGCTGGGGAGAGGGAAGTCTGGGCCTCCCTACTTAGGCTGCTACCCCCGCGACCCGACCCCGGATAAGAGGAAGAAAATGGATGGATGAATGGATGGACAGATGCCCTTCAAAATACTCTCAGGTGACATTAAACCCAATCATGGATGACTTTATGAACACCAATAAACTGGTCGATGTTTGGAGAAACCTAAACTCTAACATTAAACAATTTACATGGTTCAAACCTAACGGACAATCAAGGTCAAGAATTGATTATTGGTTAATTACAGATTCTATACTTGGACACATCACAGAAGCTGAGATCTCCTGTAGCCCTTTAAGTGATCACTGCACCATAAACCTGCGAATATCCAAAAATGAAACTAAAAATAATTTCAAAGGTTACTGGAAATTCAATGCTAACTTATTAAAGAATGACGAATATTGTAAAAGTATTAGTAAAATAATTCAAGATGTTACAAATGACACAAGTTTAGTGACAGCAATACAAAAATGGGAATTCTTCAAATTTACTGTTAGAAAGTTTTCTATCTCCTTCAGTAAAAAATTACAAAAAGAGAGAAAAATAGAAGAAACTAAACTAACCAAGGAACTAATCTTTTATTATCATAAATCTGACTGGAGTGAGGAAGACAAAATTAATATCAATAAGTTGCAATGTAAACTAGATGAATATTATCAAAATAAAGCTTGTGGAGCATACATACGGTCAAGAGCAAGGTGGCTGGAAGAGGGTTCAAGATTCAAGATTCAAGATTCAAGAGCATTTATTAACATTGCACCAATTTTCATCGATACAGCGTGATTATGTATTCACAGTCATCCAGGAGAGGGTTTTGAGTGTGAAAAGCTGCTGCCTTATCAAAACACATGACATGTTCTTCAGCGCGGCCTCTCTCATCCGTCTCAGGATGAAGGTCAAAGGTGGGAAAACAGGGAAAGAAACCATGGGGGTTACAGCGTTGATATTAAAAAAAATGAATCACATTTTGTCTGCAAGACACCGCATGACCCAGTAAAAACCATATCATAAGCACATTTATGACAGTTACATGTTGCAGGTTGAAACTGAGGCAGGGAGGATCTGTCCATGAAACATTCCGGATGCCTCCAATAACGCTCATAGAAAAGTTCTCCGGGGGGGGCAGACAAGACAAGAACAGCTTTTTTCCACAGTAGCCACGGTGAGAAAAATACTTCATATTTTTTTAATTTGGAAAAACAAAGACAGATGAAAAATACAATTAACAGTCTCATAATTAACGGTGAGGAAGTTACAGAAACAAAACAAATATCCAGAGAAGTTCATGACTTTTACTGTAATCTGTTTACATCCTCATATTCAAAACAAGACTCAGAATCCTTTTTTATAAAAATTAAAAATGTTATCCCTAACATTGATGAAACATTTAGGTCCATTTGTGAAGAAGATTTTCAAATAGAAGAATTTGACTGTGTTATTAAAAAAGTAGCATCAGATAAAGCTCCTGGCTCAGATGGTATTACCGCAAATTTTTATAAATTCTTTTGGAAGGACATAAAAATACTGTTGTTTGAAGCAGTTATGGAATGTATTCATAAAAAAGAATTGATGACAACAATGAAACAAGGTGTCATCATATTGATACCCAAACCAGGAAAAGATAAAAGAAACTTGAATAATTTAAGACCCATCACACTTCTCAACACAGATTATAAAATATTTACTACAGTTCTTGCAGCTCGGTTAAAAGAAGGTTTATCTGATATAATTAGCTCGACTCAGTCTGGTTTTCTCAAAGGTAGATCAATTAATAACAATATTCGTCTGGTTCTAGATTTAATTGAATATGCCCATTTAATTCCTGATGACGGTATGATCTTATTTCTGGATTTTCAGAAAGCCTTTGATTCGGTGGAACATCCTTTCATTTTTGAAACATTCAAACATTTTGGCTTTGGTGAGAAGTTTTTAAACATAATCAAAATGCTGCATACAGATGTTAACAGCTGTGTTTCCTTAGCAGAAGGAACAAGTCCCAGATTCACAATAAAAAGAGGGATTAGACAAGGATGCAGTGTTTCACCTCTCTTGTTTATCACCGTTACGGAGCTCTTGGCTATCTCCATAAGAAACTCCAGTCTTCTTGGTTTACAAATTATGAATCAAAATATTATCATAAGTCAGCTAGCAGACGATACGACTCTATTTCTAAAAAATAAAGATCAGATTCCACTGGCTATCCAAACAGTAGAAGCATTCTCTAAAGCATCAGGACTAAAGTTAAATTTGGAAAAATGTGAATTAATGAGTATTCATGATTGTTCTCAATCATCTTTTCACAACATACCGGTCAAACTGGAGGTTCGATACCTGGGCATTTGGGTCACAAAAACTGCAAGCAATTGTGTCAAACTGAATGTTGATAATAATATTACTAAATGCAAATTGATATTAAATAACTGGTTGCAGAGAGACTTAACTCTTTCTGGTAGGACACTATTAACCAAAATGGAGAGTTTATCAAGGCTGGTTTACCCTGCATCCTCCATAGCCATACCTCCAAAAATTATTAAGGAAATTAATCCATTAAGCTTTAACTTTATTTGGAGAAATAAACATCATTATATCAAAAAAGGAGATACAGAAAACTACACATACACATAAAATTGTGAAGATGGTGGAATTAAAGCAATAGATTTTGAAATTATGAATGGCGTATTAAAACTTAAATGGCTTCAATCATTTCTGAAAAATGCTCATGAGGTTTGGTTTGCCGTCCCCACTTTGGTTTTTAGTAAAGTTGGAGGTATTGACTTCCTGTTGAGATGTGACTTTGACATTCCTAAATTACCTGTTAAATTATCTGCTTTTCACCAACAGGTGTTATTAAACTGGAAAATAGCTTACAAACATAATTTCAGTCCTCATAATGTTCCATTTTGGAACAACAGAGTTGTTCTACATAGAAGGAAGTCTGTGTTCATGGAAACATGGATGGAGAAGCAAATATGGTCACTCACTCATCTAATGGATGAAAAGGGAAATCTATATGAATATGAAGAATTCACAAAAAAATATAACCTAATCTGCACCAAAAAAGACTATGATAAAATAATAAAAAATATACCAATTGCATTTGTTCAGTTAATTAAAAATAATTATGAAACTAAACCAACAGTTAGTTTACCGAGCATCAATCTCAATGGACTAAATTTAACACACAATAAATGTAATAACAATTTCTTAAGACAACATTTAATAAAAACAATATATACTGGTCAGGTAAGAAGAAAGTTTCATGATTTCTATGATAAGAAGGAAAGAATAAAAATTATGACACAATATCTGGGTTTCCCTCTTCCACCTAAATGTAAAGAATTACATTTCAAAGCTCTAAATAATATTTATCCTTCTAACGAGTTTATCAGAAATAGATTTAAATTTGAATGTGATAATTGTCATATATGTAACAAACCTGAAACAACAGAACATTTATTTTATTTCTGTGATTCTGTGAACACATTATGGAAATCCCTTCACGATCTCCTGACCATCAAGTCCATGAACATAGACTCCTTCTCCGTTCAGAATATCTTATATGGATATGTATCTGAGAATAAAAAGATGAACACTTTGTTAATAACATTATCATAATATTAAAATTCTATATACATAAATGCATATATGGCAAGACTAAACCAGTATGGTCTGTATTCAAACAAGAACTCCAGTTGTTAAAACTTTCTTTAAACTGTGCTAAAAAACCACAAGCAAAAAAGCTCTTTGATCACCTCGCTCAGTTTATATAGCCCTCTAACAAATTATTTTAGTAATTATGTAGAATGTTAGATAAATAGTTATGTTATTGTTTATTTTACTTGGACTGTATTATTTGCAATCTTTCAAATAAGACTATTACCCAAATTTACGGTTATGATGGTCGATATGTTAATTTGTTTAAGAATGTTTACATATTTGTACATGTTTATATATATCATTGTAATTTGAGATTGTCATTTGTTATTTGTGTTCCTTTTGTTCTGTATGTTCTAAAATGTTCAATAAAAAAAATAAAAAATCCTGCTAAAACTGCACCATCTGCTGGTAAAACATTTTATTGCATTCACCTTAAAAAGAGCGGGGCATTATGGGTAATCCTCAGAGCCATAAGGATCACTGATAAGGTAACGTGTCTCTGCTATGTGATAAAGAAATATTATTCATGCATTTTATAGAATATGTTTATGGTCTTAGTTTTTGTATATTATTGAAATATGCTTAATCCGGGTCACGTCACCAATGTGAGCCATGAGGATCACTGATGAGGAGCTTGTTTATGCCAGAGACTGACCTTGCGTTGATGCCCATTGTGTGAAATGCAGATGGAGAAATAAAGAAACAACTGATGCCAACTTGAGAAGCTCCTTGTCGTTCATTACACACCAAGAGAAGCCACCAGATCCATATAGGTCACACCCGCCCACCATAACTATTAGCCAATCTACACAGTGCATTGCCGTCTGCTCCCAATTATACACGTCATGTCAACAAACTATAAAAGACAATTATGAGAGTTGTTTTTGAAAAACAACTTTTTATTTTATTTTGGTTAGACGATAAGGAAAATTGAGGACAAAGCCTTGTTTTATCTACTTCTATGTAGCGACAAAAAATAAATAAATAAACCTTTCTGCCAGGCTGGTACTGCTCTCTTCTGGCCAGTAGAGGGCAGTGGCAGCCTGGCAGAGGGCCCCTATCTGTCCAAAGGCCCCTGGACACGTGCCCAGTTTGCCCATATTGTAGATCCGGCCCAGGTAATGACACTAATGAGACTGTGAGCACCTGGGTTGATTATAACAAGGATCAGCTGTGGATGATGTGTGCAAGAAAACAGAAACAACAGAACCGTGTCAGGCACAGAGTGTGTTGTAAAGAGCTTTGAGTGTCTTCATAAGACAGAAAGGAGCTGTATAGGTAGAGTCCATCCATTTGAGACACTGAAAGTTTGGTATTTCCTCTTGTTTAGCAGATTTGCCCCTTCAAAGCTCTGCTTGATCCTGATTTTCCTGAGAACTCTGCAGCAGCCACATGAACTCAGACTTCTCTCCTCCGGAGCGCAGCAATCGGAGCCATGTGGCACTGCTTAGCGTCGAATTATCCCATTTACTTCAATCTGTGGGCCAAAGACAGCTACCACATCACAGCTGGGACGAAAACATTTCTTGAGAATTCTCTCCCAGACAGAGGAGCTTCCTGCTGGTTTTACCAGCTCTGCTGCCGCAGAAACGCTCATCTGCTGCTTGTTTCCACATTTTCTCTGCCTGAACTCTGCTGCTCCACCCAAAATGCACTGCAGCACGGTCAGTGCTAGCAGCTCATAGTCAGCAGGGCGGTGGAGGACTGATGGTGTGGGCTTGGTGAGCAGCAGGACTAGATGAAACCTTTGATGTTCTACAAATGTCTGTTAAAAACAAGTTTATTTAGTCAAAGTCAAAGTCAACTTTATTGTCAAAACTGCAATATGTACAGGACATACACAGGATTGAAATTGCATTTCTCTCAGTCCCTCGGTGCAACAGTAACCATTTAAACACTAAAACACTAAAACATTTAATAAACATAAGCATAAAATGAAATAATAAAAGTGTAATACTGTCCTGAGTTTTTGCATAGTAGTTTTTGCATAGTAGTAGTATGAAAGGTTACACCAACACTAAAACACTAAACATTTAATAAACATAAGCATAAAATGAAATAATAAAAAGTGTAATACTGTCCTGAGTTTTTTGCATAGTAGTATAAAAGTGTAAAAAGTATATCTATAAAATAAAATGAAAGTTCTGGCATCGACATTTGTAATAGAGTGACAAAGCAGCATATGAAGTTTATGTACATAGTATATGTATGAGGTAGTTGATATTGGTATAGAGGTAAAGTGGCATATGCAATAAGGCTAGTAAAAATAGTATATATATCAGCAGTAGTGTAGATATAAAATGGTAAATGGAGCTTATTTATATAGCGCTTTCCAGCCCCCTGTGAGGAGCCCCAAAGCACTTTACAGTACCAACCATCCACCCATTCATACACGCATTTATACACCGGTAGCAGCGACTGCCATGCAAGGTGCTGCCAGTCCTACCGGGAGCAACTCGGGGTTAAGTGTCTTGCCCAGGGACACAACAACACATGGTGTGGGGAACCGGAATTCGAACCCCCAACCTTCCGATCGGGGGACGACTGCCATTACCACTGTGCCACGGCCGCCCGGTAAGTAGTGTAAATGTAAACAGTAGTAAAAAAATGTAAACAGTAGTAATAAATGTAAACAGTATTAATAAATGTAAACAGTAAATGTAAACAGTAGTATTGAATGTAAACAGTAGTAATAAATGTAAACAGTAAATGTAAACAGTAGTATTGAATGTAAACAGTATTAATAAATGTAAACAGTGAATGTAAACAGTAGTATGACTATAGGCAGTAATGTAATACAAACATTAGTGCAAATATTTGATTTGATTTTTTGATTTGATGTTTATTCATTCATTTTAAAAGAACAATACAAGACAGTTTCATCAGATACAAGAATACAAGTAGGATAAAATGAAGGGAGCAGAAAGAAGATGAAATCTTATTATATCTGCCCCTTATTTCACAGTTTGTTCAACCAATGATAACCTTCAAGCAACATCACAGAATGAATAATTCTACTTATTTTTCTAACTGTAATACACAAACTACATCACAAAATGAATAATTCTACTTAATTTTCCTAACTGTAATACACAAACTAGATCACAAAATGAAAAATTCTACTTAATTTTTCCAACTGTAATACACAAACTACATCACCCATAATTCTACTTGATTTTTCTAACTGTAATACACAAACTACATCACAAAATGAATAATTCTACTTAATTTTTCCAACTAATACACAAACTACATCACACTTAATTTTTATTTTATTTTTATTTTTTTTTTTTTTTTTACTTACTTTTCCTATTTTTTTATTTTTTTTTATTTAATTTTCCTAACTAATACACAAACTAGATCATAAAATGAATAATTCTACTTAATTTTTCTAACTGTAATACACAAACTACAAGATGGCACAACATCAAGATGTTGACAAAATGAATAATTCTACTTAATTTTCCTAACTGTAATACACAAACTACATCACAAAAATGAATAATTCTACTTCATTTTTTCTAACTGTAATACACAAACTGCGTCACAAATGAAAAACTACTTAATTTTTCTAACTGTAATACACAAACGCACTAAGCTACATCATAAGTACAACATAAGTGTAATACACAAACACACTAAGTTACATCATATATAGTTTTTGAGCAAGTCCTTTTTGACCTTTTTCTTAAATGTACACATTGATTTTGCATTTTTAACATCACTCTCCAGAGCATTCCACAATCGAACTCCCTGAATTGAGGTAGACCGTCCCTTTAAGCTGGTTCTGAATTGTGGTTTGATGAATATCTCTGTCCCCTTGAGATTGTAACAACTTTGTCTTTTTATAAAATTTCTTTGGATATTTAAAGGTAATGTGTTATTATGAGCCCTATACATAACTGATAAAATACTATATTCTACCAATTCCTGGAATTTCAATAAGTTTAGCTGAAGAAACAAGGTGTTTGATGGGTGACTGAAATGTTTTCTGGTGATTACTCTTACAGCTCTCTTTTGTAAAATAAAAACAGGCTTTGTAATTGTTTTGCACGCTTTTCCCCAAACCTCAATACAATAGATTAAATGTGGAGCAATGATTGTGTTATACAACATATGCAGAGCTTTATCAATTAAAAAATCCCTGACTTTATACAGTACTGCAATTGATCTAGCTATTTTTGTTTTAATGGAATTTACATGATGTTTCCATGTCAGTTTGTCATCAATGATAACACCCAGAAACTTCACTTCACTCACTTTACAGATCACAACATCTTCAATTTCAAATGGATCGTCATCAACAATTCTCTTTTTGTTACTGAATATCATGTAATTAGTTTTATCTAGATTCAAAGATAATTTGTTTAATTTAAACCAAGTTTGTATTTTTATAAATTCTGTTTTCATCATATCCAAAATCTGTTTTATGTCTTTACCCGAACAGAAAAAAGTGGTGTCATCGGCAAAAAGAACACATTTAAGAAGTCCTGACACATTTACCAAGTCATTCACATATAAAATAAATAACTTTGGTCCAAGCACAGAGCCCTGAGGAACTCCACAATTGATATAATATGAGAAGTAGTGCAAACTGAATGAGCACATGACCGAGAGTTTAGTGAATAACCCGTTTGATGACACAGAGTCCAGTGTTAAAAACTTTGTGTTGAGTGGTAATGTGTGAGAAAGTTTTTTGTGTTAAGGCAGTTCAAATGGGAGGGGAGGCAGAGCAGGCAGAGTGTTTAGCATCCTGACTGCCTGATGAACAGAGCTGTCTCTCAGTCTGCTGGTTCGAGCCTGGAGACTCCTCAGTCTCCTCCCTGATGGCAGCAGTCTGAAGCAGCTGTGTAGTGGGTGTGTGGGATCACCTGCCATGCAGAGGGCTTTCCGAGTGAGGCGGTTGCTGTGTAAGTCCTGCAGTGAGGGCAAGGAGGTGCCGACGATCTTCTCAGCTGCTCTCACGATGCGCTGGAGGCTCTTGCGGCAGGATGCAGTACATGCACCAAACCACACCGTGATGCAGCTGGTCAGGACACTTTCTATGGCACCCCTGTAGAAGGTGCACATGATGGGGGTTGAAGCTCCAGCCCTTTTCAGCTTGCGGAGAAAGTAGAGACGCTGGTGAGCCTTCTTGGCCAGTGATGCAGTGTTCCTGCTCCAGGACAGGTCCTCTGAGACGTGCACTCCCAGGAACTTGGTGCTGTCCACTCTCTCCACTGCGGTGCTGTTGATGGTCAGAGGGGCATGTTGTGCATCCCTCTTCCTGAAGTCCACAACAATCTCCTTTGTCTTCTCCACGTTGAGAGTGAGATTGTTGTGTCCGCACCACAAGGCCAAGCGGCTCACCTCGTTCCTGTAGTCCGTCTCATCGTTGTTGCTGATGAGACCTACCACTGTTGTGTCGTCCGCAAACTTGATGAAGTGGTTGGAGCTGTACGATGGTGTGCAGTCGTGTGTTAGCAGGGTGAATAGAAGGGGGCTCAGCACACATCCTTGTGGGGCCCCTGTGTTCAATGTGATGGTGCTAGATGTGTTACTCCCGATCCGTACTGTCTGTGGTCTCCCGGTCAGGAAGTCTAGCAGCCAGTTACACATTGAGGTGTTCAGCCCCAGACTGTCCAGTTTATGGATGAGCTGTTGGGGGATGATGGTGTTGAATGCCGAGCTGAAGTCAATGAACAGCATTCTAACATAAGAGTCCTTCGTGTCCAGATGTGTGAGAGCTGTGTGGAGGGCAGAGGAGATGGCATCGTCGGTTGAGCGATTAGGCCGATATGCAAATTGGAAGGGATCCAGGGAGGCAGGGAGGACAGATGTGATGCTTTTCATGACTAGCCGTTCAAAGCACTTCATCAGGATGGGGGTGAGTGCTACTGGGCGATAGTCATTGAGGCAGGAGGGCGTTGCCTTCTTTGGGACAGGGATGATGGTGGTGGCTTTGAAACAGGTGGGGACGATGGCCTGGCTCAGTGAGATGTTAAAGATGTCCGTGAAGACCGCTGCGAGTTCTCCTGCACAGTCCTTCAGCACACGACCAGGTATGTTGTCAGGACCAGAGGCCTTCCGGGCATTAATCTTGATAAATGATCGCCTTACGCTGTCTGAGGACAGCGCCAGCACCTGGCCATCAGGAGAGGGGGGGGAGTTTATGTGCAGGTGTGCTGTTACTTGCCTCAAACCGAGCAAAGAACTCATTCAGTTCATTCAGCGTAGAGGTTGAGCTGTCACAGGTCTGGGGGGG